>JAVTVJ010000396.1:2854512-2918466 GCA_034509425.1 Eopsaltria australis
GGCAGGGAATCTCTCTTGGGAAGCAGAGACTGGAAAAAGCAAGGGCAGGAGAAGGGCTGACTGTCTTGCTCGGAACTCTTGAAACCGTATAGCTGGAGCTGCTGTCTACTGAACCCACAGCCACTGAGAAACCAGCACAGAGCTGCCGGTCTTTATGCTGTGAGTTTTCCCTCTACTCCACTGGGAGCCGAACTGCCACCAGCTCGTCTCTCCCTTGCTCCTCCGGCACCGCTCCGAGTTTTTGCTACACTGTAACTGTGCTCCCCCTGCACGCCGAGACCCCCTGCTATCCCAGCTCGCTGTGTCCGAGGATCCTGCTGCAGCATCGACACCAGCTGCCCCCCACCGAGGGTCTGTGAAACACAGGCTCTCCTCCATCCCCCTCTGCCCCAGGCAGCCGCCATTAACACGCGTTACCTGGGCTACCGCCGGAGCACCCCCTGCAGCCACGGGGGAATCACCGCACCCAGAGCGCCCCTGCAGGCTGTGACTGGAACTGCACCAAAGGGAAAGGTGCCTGAAGCCGAGCAGGCTGCCACTGGGTTTCTGGTTCTGTTTGTTGGTCAACGTTATAGTTGTTGTTATTTGTCAGCTTTGTTTTAGATACTAGTAAAGAACTGTTATTCCTATTCCCATATCTTTGCCTGACAGCCTCTTGATTTTAAATTTATAATAATTCAGAGAGAGAGGGGTTACAGTTTTCCATTCCAAGGAAGGCTCCTGCCTTCCTTATCAGACACCTGTCTTTCAAACCAAGACAACTCCATATCACAGGTGTTGACTATACAATCCTCAGCATCATTCACACAGTAGTTGCACTGCCTACTGTTTCCACCCAAGCAGACTAAGATGACATAATAACTTTGCAAAAACAAGTATTTATTCCTACTGATGTGGAAAGGTTCACATCCAAATTCAAAACACACTATCATGAGCAAAATAGTTTCTATCAGGCTTCCTTTGAAGGCAAGACATTAGCAATTAATTTAGTCTTGCCTTGGCCTACAGTATTGATTTCTTTATTTCCTTTCCAATACTTCCACTGAGGCTGTGATAAGAGAGGAAAAAAAATAAATTCTTGGAATCAGTAAGTTTGGAAGAAAAGCACAACGAGGAATATCACATCTGGTCTGATTTCAAGTCAGACTTATCTGCTGACAGGAAGAGAAATTCAGAAGAAAGAAAGGAGCGGAAAAGAGAGATACTATTTCATACAACTTCCATTAACGTACATATTTAGGGTGCATTCGAAACCCCGGTACCATGCAACAAAGGAAATCTTTTTTAGGAAAAATTCATGCACTGTATTATTGTGGTAGCATTTTGCTGCTCATTTGCAAGAGACCTCTTTGTTGGGAATGTTAGGTTTTATCCCCAGAGATATGACTTGTTTCTTGGCTTTAGAGAACACAATATGAAAGTAACATCTTCATACTTAAGGCAGAAGTTAATGAGATGTTTTATAATCTCAGTTCTCAGAAGGGATTTAATTCTAGTCATAGGCCAGCTCTTTCTTGAATTCTGTCTTTCAAAGAGGTAATTTTTTACATCTGCAGCTCTGTCTTTGCTGCAAAAATAGACACAGAATTACAGAAACTTAGAATGGTCTGAGTGGTAAGGGACCTTAAAGATCATTTAGTTCCAAACCCCCAGCTATGGGCAGGGACACCTTCCACTAGACCAGGTTGCTCAAAGCCCCATCCAACCCAGTGTTCAATACTTCTAGGTGTAGGGTGTCCATAATTTCTCCAGGCAACCTGTTCCAGTGCCTCACCACACTCACAGTAAAGAATTTCTGGATTTCTATGCAATATCTAACCTAAATCCACCCTCCTTCAGCTTAAGATACTCTCCCTTGTCCTGTTACTGCAAGCCCATGTGAAAAATCCCTCTCCAGCTCTCTTGTAGGCCCCCTTTAGGTACAGGAAGGTGCTGTAAGGTCTCCCTGGAGCCTTCTTTTGCCCAGGCTGAGCAACCCCAACTCTCTCAGCCTGTCATCAGAGGAGAGGTGCTCCAGCCTTGCAATCATCTTCATGCCTCTCCTCTGGACTCACTCCAACACCCTTCTTACATTGGGAGCTTCAGAAGCGAACACAATACTCCAGGTGGAGTCTCATGAAAGCAGAGGTGGAGAATCCCTTCCCTTGACCAGCTGGTCATGCTTCTTTTGATGCAGCCCAGGATGCAGTTGGCTTTCTGGGCTGTGAGCATGCATTTTTGGGTCACGCTGAGATTCTCCTTCACCAACAACCCCAAGTCCTTTTCTCCAGGTCTAGTCTCAATCCGTTCTCTGCCCAGTCTGTATTTGTGCTTGGGATTGCTCTGACTGAGGTGCAGGACTTTGCATGTGGCCTTGTTGAACTTCAGGAGGTTCACACAGACCAGACCCACCTCTCAAGATGTGACAGTCCCTATTGGTGGCATCCCTTCCTTCCAATGTGCCAACTGCAGCACACAGCTTGGTGTCATGGACAAATTTGTTGAGGGGGTGCACTTGATCCCACTGTCCATGTCACTGACAAAGATGTCAAACAGTGCTGGTCCCAGCACTGGCCTGAGGAGCACCACTCATCACTGGTCTATACTTAGGCATCAAATTGCTGACCACAACTCTGAGTGCAACCTTCCAGCCAATTCCTCATCTATCCAGTGATCCATCTGTTAAATCCATGTCTCTCCAGCTCAGAGACAAGGATGTCATACAGGACACCCATATGGTTTGCGCAAGTCCAGGCACATAGCATTAGTCACTCTTCCTTCATACTGATGCTCTAACCCCACCACAAAACACCACGGTGTTTGTCAGGCACTATTTGCCCACAGCAAAGTCATGTTGTCTGTCACCAACCACTTCCACGTTTTCCATGCACCTTTGCATAGCTTCTAGGATGATCTGCTCCATGATTTTTCAAGGTGAGACTGATTGGCCAGTAGTTCCTTGCGTCTTCCATATTTCCATTTTTAAAGATGGCAGTTATATTTCCCCTTTTCCTCTCAGTGGGAGCTTCCTGGGTAGTCAAAGGTACACAGGTAGAAATAAAATATCACTGGGAATTATCATCCCAACACCAAGTACCAATCTGAAGGAGTGAGAGAGTTTATTTTGGAATTCTATGGGAAACCAGAGATGACACAAGCAGCTACTGTTGTAATGTGCCTTCAGAAAAAACTGCAGTTCGCTCACTGTTAGGGGCCTCGCTTCAGGACCAGAATACAACTCAGGAATCCCTGAAAAACAGCAGAGCACGAAGAGCCAAAGGCTCACACCACAATCCTTATCCAACATTTAGGGAAAAAAAAATTTCCAATGGTAAATGTATCCACTGTTAATCAACAGAGAGCAACCTACAAAGGAGCATGCTCACCCCACAGACAATTCTGTCTCTGTGAGAGTTCTTATCAAGAAGGCACCCATAAGCTCTCTTAAAATATGTACTAATCTGTAGATATGTGGCTGCAAACAAAGAAGACTGTGCCGTGACTTCAGATTTTTCAGTACTTCACCCTACCATTCTTCACCAAGAAACAAATCTTTTTAAGTGCATGCCTCAGCCACTGAAGTACTGACAAAGTGAAGATGGTAGAAATGCTTATCATCTGTGCATTTCTAGCACCTGAGCCTTTTCATCTGTACTGTTTACCTGAAGAATACAAGTGCTTATTGAAAAGATTAAAGACACCAGGATCCTAATGAAAGTTAGGGGTCTTGTTTCTCATCACTTCCTGGCTACTCCTCTTTGCAGAATGAGTCACTTTAGTCAATCCTAGACTCTTTCAATTTCTCTCAAGTATTTCATGGTCAGTGCTGCAGTGATATTCAGGATTTGTAAGTGAGAATACCTGCCTACAGAACATTGAAAGGAAGAAATAATTTATCACTGCCACTAACTTCTATGTCTTGGTCTGTATCCAGATTTTTCGCCCAAATTTTTAAGAGTTCAGCCTAGGACTTGAGCAGAAACACAACTGATATGTTAAAACAGAAAAATAAATACTGGCTGCTGTAATTGTGTATGTGAAAAATCTGTTCTGACTACCGGTAATTGTTTTGCAATATAAAATTCAGAATACTTCTCTAGTTAAAAAAAAAAAAAAAAAAAAAAAAAAAAAAAAAAAAAAAAAAAAGCTTGAATTCAGACTGGAGACTGGAAAAATCTTCATGCTAAACATCTCCAGAGGCTTAACAGTTTTATTGTTAAAATCCTCTACATCTTATGGAATAAGTGTTTTTCCTAGTGTCCCAGAAATACTAACATAATGTGCAATCACAGATCATTGTTTTTTTCTGTTTACTGTCAACATTTGCCTCCCATGATGATGTTAAGAGAGCTGAAATACTATCCTACTTGTTATTTCAAATTGTGAAGTAGGATAGAAACATGTTACAGCAAAGCCAGAAAGAGTTATTTGTTTTTCTATTTCTGTTTGTATAAACCTCTTCCTGTCTGGGATTTAAGCTTACCTCCATTTCTTACATTTTCCTGAAACAGAAAGAATAGGATTAATGGAATACGAGCACCTATTATGAAAGCAGTGTAAGGTACACCATACTTTAGAAGACTAGCAGATGATTGCTATCATCAATTAAGCTAGGTAAGGAACACTTTGTTTTGTTTGCTTATAATGTACACAAAGATATTCAGCTAGAGACCTGTCACGAAAAATATTTTAAAAAACCAAAATAGATTGCCTCTAGTTTTTAAAAGGTCAGCTACAGGAACTGTTGTCCACCAGGGAAAAAAACTGAAACAAAGAGATGTTCTGAAGATCTGCTTTGCAGGTTATTTTTTTTTTTACCAACTGAAATTAGCATAACACTGTGATAGAAAAGCTGAATCCTGCTGCTGTGACAAAATGAAATTTTCTACCTTCCCCAAGGGAAGAGATCTGTTCTTTGAAAAGAACCTAACAATGGTATTAACTGCCCATTATTCCAAACATCATAAAATGATTATGCAACTACTTCACTGAGAATTTCAGTCACTCATGGTCCTTGAAAATCCCACAAAAATTATTAGCAGACTTAGGGTAGCTAACTGGGAATTTCCACGATATTGACTAGCCCAGTTTGAGTTCTGTAGAGAATGAGAATGGATTCTATACATCATAACTGATTTGGGAAATCATGAAACACTGGAATTGCAGGTAGATGATTTGAGCTGAAAGTGTCCTACTAGATATTAATCCTATAAAATGCCTTTTGGTACCTCCAAGTCTCATAGCCTCTTTAAAAAGCTGGCTGAGTCTCACTGAAAACAGAGCTGAAATAATGCCAAAAGTTAAACTATTAAAATCAAACTTTTCTTCAAAGTGGCCTAGTTTTCATAAGCTTCAGAAGAAAATGAAGACTTCCTAGCAAAAACTAAAAATCAAGAAAAATCTCCAATTCATTACAATTCACCATTTACCTCCATAGCTTGACATGGACAAAGTTTATTTCAGATTGCTCTTTTTCAGGCTTTGAAACCTCACGAGAATAAATGTGTAACTTCATAATTAAAATAAGGACTTTCCTATGAAAAACAAGACACCCAAGAAACTATCTCACAAGCTGAAAACTGATCACTCTAATCCAGCTAACAAGAAGATGCTCAATGCATACTGTATAGTTAATAATATAAATATATATATATTACATATATATATAATAGTTAAAGTAACTCTCCAGTGTTATATTCATTCACGATTAATTCCAAATGCTAATGCACTCTTATTTGCCAAGAGCTAGTTGGGTATTTAGTTCTGGAAAAGTTACTGGTGAATAAGGAATTAAGGCTGTTGCAAAAATAGTATAGTTATATGAGAAGACTGTTTGATCATCAATATTTTTCAGACTAATTCACTTTGAGAGCTGAGTTCTTACACTAAATGCCCATATTAATCATAGTTTTTTATCCTTTATCAGACTCTTACATTTTCTGTATTTAAAAGCAACTCTCTGACTTCAGTCACTGTAGTTTTCTCAGAATTTTAGATCTTACCAGAAATAGGATTATTTATCTATCATGACAACAAACTAGTCTATATTAAAAAAAACCGAAACAACCAGAGTTCTGATAATTTTTTTTTTAAAATGTATTTAATCCATACATGTAACCTGCCTTTATCAGTAAAACAAAGAGGAATTTCACTAACTACAGTTATCTGCAGAACACTGAATTACTTTTTATTTGGTGCACAAGGAATCATGTGGTCATGGGTGGAGAAGGAAGAATCTGATCAGGGAGTCAGGGTATTTCTGAGGAGCAGGCCAAGCAGTGGGATGGGGCTATGGCTCAGGATGAAATGTGGAAAGTTTAACTCCACCTCTTTGAAAATGCAGCCCTCCTAAAGAAACACACCCTCCATCCTGGGTGAGACCTGACTGAACCAATCAGCTGCATCAAGAACCTGGGTTCCTGGAGAACAAGTGCAGAGGGCTGCCCTGACAAGGAGAGAAGTCGATGATACCACACTAGGAATGCTCAAGATGTATCAGAAAGTGAATTTCATACAAAATGCATAAAATGCAGCAGATCTAGTCTTTCCTGGACAAATTATAACTTACTTAAGACTAAAATAGAAGCATTTCAGAAACAGAGACTATGGAGGGGGTAGAAGGATATTTGCAATTAAATTCTCCATTTGCATATTGACATTAAAACTCATATTTCCACAGACTAAGAGCATTAATCTTGGTGGTGAAGTGAAATTCCATTGTATATCCAAGAGATCTTAAAGGATAATTATACAAAGAACCAAATGAAAGTACAGATACACGTATGGTGTCACTCTTCTGGAGGTGGTCGAATTACTTTCATCCAAAATTCTTAACATGTTAAAGATTCTGCCATACAGGTTTATCAACAAAAGAGGCATTTTGCATATGTCTCCAAAGTTAGTGGACAACAACTGTGGTGATTAGTCTATATGTCTTTTAGATTGTAATTGAACTGTCTCATGTAATGAATGAAGCATAGAATAATGTGCATCCAGTTTGCCTTTGTTTATCCACACTGTCAGCCTGACTTTAGTTCAGTTTTACAGGCAGATTTCTCTATTAATGTCCGTATAGTTTCTTTCAAGCTTAACTTTCCAATGCTTAGCACTCCTTCAAGCACAAGACTCAATACAGCACTAGACTAATAATTGAAGTGTTTTTCTTTCTGTCATTTTTCAATGTAAATAAATAAATGGAACAATTTTAGAATGCCATGAATTACACTAATCATAGCCTTATGTGCACAACTTTTCTCCTCACAGTAACTTAATCTCCTCATTAAGTTCAAGCATGAAACACCAGCCAACAAAAATTTGCATTGAACAACAATCTTAAGTTCTTAAATACATGAGAAAAAGCATGAGAACTGGCTTTTCTTTTCCACTCTAAAATATATCAAGCAAAATTTTTTCCATGCAATAAATGTTATTCTACTGTGTGATTTATTCCACATAAGTACAGAGAAAATTCAACCTTAAGTAAATATTTATTAAAATATTTATTAATATTTTGCAGTTATTTCTGGAGTCCCAATTTGTCCTACATAAACAGAAATTCCAGTAAAACTGAAATATATATCCATTTTATCCTTTGAACATGAACCAAGTCAAGAGGAAGCATCTGTGGGTTTTCAGAAATTCTGCTGAAGTTTAATTGAGTTTATAGAGATACATTTAGGGCTTAGAGGGATAGAAAATGCTAACTCCCACTCTAAAATGCATATGTTCCTAGAGCAATAAAAATTTTCTGCACATTCATAGTTCTAGTCTTCCAGACAAATATTATATTGTCTGGCAGTTTTTATGTACAAACATAAAACAGCAGAGACAGTTTTATTGCATGAACAAGCTTACTGAGAAAACTAAGAATGGGCCAGGACTGTTCCCCTCTTAGTAAATATCACCGCAGCTGAACACCAAGAGTTCTATTCTTGCGAGCATTCATTTAGGGATTCTACTCTGTACCACTTTTAAAAGCACAGACCTAAGGGGAGAAAAAAACCTAACCAAACAACCAACCAAAAACCCCAAACCACAAACAACAGCAACAACAAAACCCCACAGTGTATCCTCTCCTTACAAAGCTTAGGTTATTGCATAATTACTGGTTTTGACAAGCTTAGTTGATTAAAATAAACAGGAGAGTACTTGTATGTATCTATGTATTCATATATCCATATTCATATCTATTAATTGGTTCTAGCTTGCACTTGATGAATGGCTGAGATCTAAATTCCCAGTCTCCATTATTCCTTATTAAATATGGCATCTGAATGATTAGGTCATACCCTTTGCTCTACAGAACCAATCACATGCGTCTTCTCAACAGCATAGAGTGTAACGTCAGTGAATGAAGTGTCTCTTTTGAATTTCTGAAGGAATCTGCCATCTATCTAGATGTAGTCAGTCCTGTATCACTCCACATGTCCTGTATCACCAGCCTCATTCATAAGGACAGGGATGTTTGGTGTTTATCAAATTCAGAGGTTCAGATTATTCATAATCTTCTGCAATTATACAATGAAGGGAGGACAGTTCTAACAATGTTCTAACCTCTCACCCTCCCTAAGCACAGCTACAGAATTTCATTTTCTCTCCATTCATGGAGAAGTCCAAAAGAAAGCAGTTCAACCCTAACACAGATTTGTTATTGGGTCAAAATTCCACAAGAAAGATCTTCCAGAGTGAATGGGCTGATTCCTAGGTGGCCGAGTAAATCTATAGTTTACACTATTGCTACAGGTCAAGGAGTCAGTTTAACAATAAGAAGGCTGGGTGCCAAATTCACAGAAAATTGCCATGTACTTATCTGCCAGAAAAGGTCAGGGTGCATTCTAAAATCATCCAACAAAGCAGTAGAAGATAAACCCCCCTTAATCCTAGAACAAAAAAATCTTTTATTTGACAGGTTACTTAGCCAGGTGTTAAGTCATCTTGTGACCTATCTTAGGCCGTGCACTGAGTTTCATCTTTTCTAGGAATTGTGCCTGTGATTCATGATGATTGAAGAGCACACTTTGGATTCTGCCAACTCCAGGAAAAACACAGAATCAAAATAAGAATTTTTAAAAAATAAAAAAAAAAAAATGTAATAAAAACAAGAACAACTTCCTACCTGAAGTAAACATCAATTAGTATAAAACTTCCATAAATAAGAAGTACTAGAACAAAACATGTAGGAAAGTATGCTATTGCCGGTATAAGGCACAGAGGAAATATTTAAAATTAGCCAAAAGATTGAAAGGAGCTGGAGGATTTAGAGCTGCACCATAACATTTTATACCATGTATACTTCACTGGAAATAAATAAATGCCTGTAGGCACTACAAGGGGTAGAAATGGGTATGAATTCTTGTACACATATACTACTAATGAGATAAATGCAAACACAGATTATCACTTCAATAAAGAAATGTCACACCTGATAAAGATGTTGAAAAAATAAATGGACTGGAAAACGCTCATCTAGTTTTAAAACACCTGTGATGCTGAAATCTGGATGAAAAATTCCAAGAATATTTCATGCTAATGATTTGTTATATGACACTATTACCACTGACTACATGTAAGCAGCAAAATTAGCAACTCAGCATGGTCCTAAGTATATTATGCTGCTAGAAATAACACCTCTGTGTAGTACAGTGATCTGGTTCCTGGCTTTGCAGGAACAGAAGCACCAGTCAATAAAGTCAGCAGAAGGAAGTACAAAGTGAAGGAGGGCAATAAGCCCAAAAGGGAGCATGACTGTGTCGGTGGGAATTGGCTTAAAAGTCTGCAACTGGAGTTGTTAAAAGATTAGCAACCAACAGGTCTATCGCCTTATTCTCAACTCAATACATAGTGTTCTTGGTCCTACAGCTGGACTTGGACAAAAATACTGAGCACCAGGTTCTTCCATAGTGCCAACACATTAGATCCCTATACCACATATTCCAAAGCAAGTTGTGGGTGAATCTGTACAGCCCCATCCTAGAATTCTTGAGTAACATGATCTGGATAACAATGTCTGGCAAGGTAAGAGTGTAAATGTGAATAGTTACAAAAGCAACATGAATATTTGCAACAAGTGAACAAAGCAGTAGACAGAATTCGCTTTTGTGTCAGAAAAGATCCACATTGTATTCTCCACAAGGGTGTGGCAGAATCATTGCCATCGGGTGCTGTGAGCAGCCTGCACTCAGTTAATGGACAGACAATACAGAGTAGAACTAGTAGAGATGCACATGCCAGGGGTACACAAGTGCACCTTTGCTTTGCTTTCACCAATATGTGTGCCAAAGGATTGTGAGAAGTGGCTAAGGTTCACAGAAATTTGGAACACCAACATCTCCAACAGTAATTTTGTGTAAATAGAGGAAGCTGCACGACAATGGGGCTGGGCTGACACGGAGCAGGGATTGAACTTGCCAGGATTCAGCATAGAAATGTGCTTAGAAAATTGCACCTGCACTTTATTATTTTAAAATATCTGTTATTGTGGTTTATCTATTGCATTACTTATACTGACCCTGACGATGCAGTTCACTGATTTTTCATTAACTAGATGTCTAACAGAACAATAAACTGCCTTCTTACCTAAAATATGTGTGTTGACCAGTTTTTCACTGCAACAAGAGGTGCTATTGCTATCATTCTGACTCCACAGCATGTCTGAATGATTCTAAATTATTGCAAAGAGCAGAACAGAGACTCAGGCCAAGATTTTTGGAGCAGCAGCAGAATTTTGTTGCAAAGAACATAAGAGATTTTAAATAACTGTTTTTATTTCAGAGAACTGGGGAAAGCAATTAAATCTTTATAAGCTGGCAAATTTAGTAAAAGTAAAAAGTTGGGAAAAATTGCAACTCTTAACGTACCTGATATACCATCTTAGGCTATAAATGACAAAACACAGTGCTATTAGATTTCACAGCTTTCTTTTAAGCATGGAACACTAAATAAATCTGGGATTGTTTAGTCTCCCATAAAACATCCTAAAGCAACATCTAGAGCAAAAGTTGGCATTATTTTTTGTTCTTTGCTCCAAAAACAAGGCCAGAAGACACAACAAATTCAGGAAATGAACTGATTAATCAAATCAGCCATTCTGCTCATTATTACAGAACTGGCATAGGTAATTTGCACTAGTCCTTCCCTTCATGCTCATATCTGCAACAGCACACAATTGGTACTTTTATAATTAGATAACTATGTTTTCTAAGAGCTGGTGAAAGTGTCAGAATGCAAGAAGTATATTGACTAGCTGCTGTCGGCTCCAAGGATCAGCAGAGCTCTAATTATATATTGGAATATTAATAGGTGCAATAAAGACAATTACAGAATGTCTCATAACCTTCTGTAGACACATAAAAGTAATTTTAATTGATAGCTTGAACTCTGTTATGAATTGATGATGGAACTTAAAGAAAAGTTTTATGATTAACTGTATGCACAACTGAGCTGTTCTGAGCTGTTCATTCAGACAAAGAACAATATTTAAAACAAAGCGCATACTGGAGCGAAAACATTATAGACAAATAATGCTTGGGGGGAAAAAATCCTCTGGGAATTTTCCTAGTGACTGAATTAGAAGGTGCATAGTATTTTATCTGTAGCTAATGCATTACTTGGTATTACTCTACAAAGTAGTTGAACATAGTAGAAAGGTTTCTTGGAACAGAGCACATACATTCCTTATCCTGAAGGACAGTGAGCATAAAAAGAACAGTTAGGAATAAAAATATGTTTAATTATTGAAGACTAGTTAAATGTTTGTAGAACATTTGTATCATGACTTAAATGTAAGGCTTCCTACAAAGCTATTTAAATCAGTGGGAAGATTCCTCTCAACTTCAATGAGCTCTGACTCAAGATGTTAGGCAGATTACAGCATGTTTTCTACAATCTTGCTACTATGAAACACACAAGAAGAGGAAACCATAAACCACAAGTCTTTTTACTCACTACCGTAACATGAAGCAGTGATTTTCTGATGCACTGACCTTTATTCCATCTGTTCCATTATACCTGCAAATCTGGAACCAGCACAGGAAGAAAGGCTTGCTTAGTCACAAAAACAGCAAGAGAAGAAGAAAGATATGAAAGAGTTGTGCAAGAATAACAAAAATATCATACAGTCTTGATTCAAAATAGACCTGGACAGCAAGGGATTTTCCAGAAGACTGCACGTAATGACGGTGTAAACTTCTGCAAGGGAAAAACTGACAAAACTCAGTCTACTGATCCTTGTAAGACCTTTGAAATGGCAATCACTAACATTTATGTTCCATTGTGCCCTACTTTCACACAACTACATTAAAAAATAAGTATTATTTCATTTAGTTGGTTTGGGTTTGTTGTTGTTATTGTACTTTGGGGGTTAAATAACACAATACCACTTCAGAGTACTAAAAAGACCCCTATTTTCTAACAAAATGATACTGAAAGTGCCATAATTGGAAAAAGTCCTTTTATTATCACAGTCCATTATGTGCAAAAACCCCCATGAAACATTGTTTTGAACAGGATTTGGAGATGACCAATTCTAACAGGCAGAATTGGAGCTGAAAGACAGGAAATGGCAAGGAATATGTCTTGTTTGTATTCTTCCCTTATAACTCTTATATTGACTTCTAGCGACCTGTCTAGAGCTATTTGCCTAAGACATGGTATCACTAGGAAGAGCAGCATGATCAGATAAATGGCACTGATAAATTGTTGGCACTGCTGTCAAATCATTGTTAAAATTTGTTTCCTCACACTCATCACTGCAGGAGCCTGTATGAATCAACAGTGCACTTTTCTTGAAAGTTTTTAGTATGGACTGCCACACAGAAGGATAAAGACATGTACTAAGTATTCTTGCACAATTTAGCTATGGAGTGTTTGTTATAAATAGTAAGATGTTATAAAGAGAACGAGTAGGAGGGATCGTGAATTCCATCTCAACCTTTAGTACAGGGATGAACAGACTGAGTTTGCATGACAAAACTGAATGCAACAAAAGGACTGGTTTTGTACATCACACCATCAACCTTTCTTTTCCTGAGTGTTAGGAAATCACCACTTGATCTGTCAAAGACCACAAGGCATTATCTAGACTTGAGAACAGAAACCGAAACAAAGCACATCTTGGGAGGAGAAACAGTTACATTAACATGGCTGTTCTTACTCTGACATCCCCACAGAAGGAAGGTCAGAGTAATTTAATAAAATGCTTTCAGAGCAGCAGGTAGGTTCCCTTAAATTAATACAGAAGTTGCATATTTTGGACACACTTCTCCCCATTTTTCTTTCCTTTTGGGAGATTACTGTTCTTTTGAGTCCATTCTTAGAATATTGATGTCAGAGGCACAAGACTTATTCTCAAGGTGATGCATCCCAGTTCTCTCTCTTGTTCCTATCCTAGGAGAATGAGTAAGGTCAGAGTCTCAGTGGAAACAGAACTCAGAGTTTGAAGAACATTCCTTCTGTTCAGCAGATACTATAGAAAATTATCAAACCGAAAGAGTAAATGAGACATGACTCTTTTTGACAATTTCTCTTCTTACTCTCTCATAGTAAAAAGCAATTATTTTTTACAAAAAAGCCATGTTGTCCTGATCCTACAAACATTTCAGATGTCCAAAATTAATTTTCACCTGATGTAATCTGCACAGTTAGTGAGACTATCCAAAGGGATAAAAAGCTGCTTTCAACACTTTATCTGCAAGCTGGTGTTCTGTATTTGAAAGCAGCTGAAACTGAACAGAAGAAAATGTGGTACTAAAGGTTTGCTGCATTTGATGCCTATCTCTCAACAACAGCATGGCAAAACATGCTAAGCACCTTCAAGTTCTATAGATACGAAGGGGAATTCCAAATGAAGATCTATGAATACTCAGTTAAAAATTAGAGAGGATGTTGGAAGAGGATAATACATAGGTAAGAATCTACAACATACAGTTTTCAAAAAATGACTTCAAATTACTGCAAATCACAAACTGACCATCAAAGGGTTTATGATTAATTTTGCATAACAGACATATGCAAATCAATTCTTTGTCTCATGCATACTGCAGGCTTATTAGTTGAGCAGCAGAGGTGGGCAAATTCTGCTTATACATTTTCATTGCAAATCTAAATTTTCCTCTGTTTCTTAATTAGGAAAAAAACCTGAAGTATTCAGCTTTTCCACTGATTTTACTTCTTGATTGCAAAATATGTTGTTGAAGAAAAATTCTGATCATCCATGTCAGCCAAATAATCAGGTCAAGAAATGCATAAGTAGGGCTTGGGATGCTATACATTTTCACAAGAAAAATGCATCTTCAATTATGCCATGTTCAATGCTATGGTTCATAACAGAATGTATCATTGAGCATTATTACTTCAAAGCACAGTGCTTCTAATGAACCTTTTTATTGTTTTAGAGGATGAAGTGTTTTCTCAATAACAAAGGAAATGTTGCTGACAGATGTGCGTGCTAATTATAACAGATTTGCTTAAACCAGACAACCACCATCAACTGCAGAGACTTCACCTGAGTGAGCAAGCAATGTGCAAGTGTGCAGAATTAATCACAGCAAACAGAAGAGGAATAATGGTGGACAGTAGATGCTGGAATATCAGTCCCATCAGCATGACTCCTTAGATGACATTAATGCCCTCAACAAAACTAGAGACAAAGTTTATAAAAGGTATCTGTGTATGACATCTGGAACAGATCCATCCTTCAAATCTTACTATAAATTCAGGATCTACTCACATTTAAAAAAAAAAAAAAAAAAGGAGGCAAAGTACAGACACACAAAAACTACAGTACAGAGAGAAGTCAGTCCTGGAGAGGGGATTTTGCTGTTAATTTAGCAATGTTAAAGGGACAATAATAAAACTTCATAATGAATGACCTGGCAAAATGTGGTGACAGTAACATACATATTCCAAAGACAGTAAGATTAACAGATACAGTCAGCAAAGAAGAATAAAAGGAAAGGTCAGAACAAAAAAGTGAGATCCTGCTGAAAGTCTTGTTGTAGTAGAAAAATTCAAAAATCTCACTATGGCTGGAGGCTTTGTTATAAAATCCAGGTAAACAACTCCCGCTATGTATTTTTCTATCATGAATACACTTACTGGTTTCCTCTATCCAACCACCTATCATAATAAAAGGCTAAAAACATTGTCTCTTGAAAATCCACCACTGTTATATTTGGTAAAAATTTTTCATAAATTTCAGATATAATATGAGAACTGAAAGACTGACAAATAGAAAGCATGATATTTATATCTTGTTACTTTATAAAATCACTTTCAAAAATGAAAATGTTTTGGGTTTTTTTAAAGGCAACCCCATGTAAGCATAGCCAAGAAAAAAAGTATATTTAATTATTTGCTCTGTGTTCTGACGCTAGTTAAAGCAGTACAGCTGTTCTTTGTTCTTATTAATCAGACTGTTTCTGACTGCAATCAGTTGTTCAATCTAATTTTGGTCATTGTATCCAGGCCACACAGTTCTCTCTATCCTGACTCAGACAGACTCATATCTCTTGCACAGTTTTCATACAGAGCAGTACTGGAGGATTAGTTAAATAATTCACCTTTAGAAAGAATGTGGATATCAATAGGTCTGTATTTCCACATATGGTTTAGCAGCAACAGAAACTTTCAAGTGATAGAAATTACTGAGATGGGATGAAAAATTCTGATTATCACCTACAAAAGCTCCATCTTCACCTTCTAATGACATGGCAGTGTCACTATGTTGGTTTGGTTTTTTTCTGCAATAATAAAACTTAATTAATGTAAGCTTCAAACTTGTCTGTGAAAGTCCCACTGGGATAAAGCAGATCTGAGATTCACTGGGCTGCCCAGTGCAGAAGGACATCTCTGTGCCTATGCAGTTTAGAGATTGTGAATACTACAACACACAGCTGGACTAAAGTACTATTGATTGCCATCTGGTAGCAGAATAATGTGCTCTGGGAATTCTGTGCAAGCCACTACCTTTTACTAGTGAGGAATGCCTTCAAAAAGTGGGTTTACTTCCAGTTATTCATTTGTGAAATAGTACATCTTATCCATCCACAA
Organism: Eopsaltria australis; assembly: GCA_034509425.1. Taxonomy (NCBI): domain Eukaryota; kingdom Metazoa; phylum Chordata; class Aves; order Passeriformes; family Petroicidae; genus Eopsaltria; species Eopsaltria australis. Next base: position 2,870,539 of record JAVTVJ010000396.1, read on the forward strand.
AAAGTGAAAAATATTTTTTAGGAATTTCTCACACATATTTTATATTACACAATGGTATGCACAGTCTCATTTCTCCTAAATACTTCCTGTGACCCTTCTGTAAAATTAGTTTACAGAAATCTACAAGCCCATAAATAAACCTACTTATCTGAAACACAGGGTAAGTTTCAGGTAAGGTATGTGACAAAAGAGTCAACTGCTGAGCTTAAACAGCTGAATAGCAAACCTGAGAAGTGACATAAGCAGAATACCCTAAGAAGACAAAAAAATCCTCCAAATTCCTTATTTTTGGTAAGTGAAGGGAAACATCCGGACTTCAGAAGTTCAGGTGTTAACAACCATACTGCACCAGGTTGCCTAAGAATACTTCAAAGGAAGCAAATATGATTGGAGAGGACTAAAGGATGCCTGTGTACTATTGGATAATCATGTTTTGCAGTTTATTACAGTTGTGTATAAACTCCTCAAGAATTCCTAGAAATACCATCCTTCCCATATGATGGTGGCAGGGGGCATCTCATGATTCTGAAATAAATATTTTGGAATTCTACCCTTGCATCCCTTAGAAAAAAAAAAGATCCCAAATAGGTTTTGCAACAATGTATTAAACTTTTTTTTTAAACCTATGTTCTGAAACCTCTTCAGGTTGCTGTGACTATCATAGCTTAAAGTATAAGCAGTAATCACCATTTGCAAGTAGATGGCACATTATCACAGCATATTTATAAACAAAATGCAATTGAAACATATGTCTCAGTCACACAGTAAGACATCTGAGATCATTCCTCACTGTAAATTAAATACAGCTTAGTTTTATATAAGCTGCAGTTTATATTTCAAAGACTTTAACAGTATTAGCAATTATTATTAGAGTAGATACGCTTATGCACACTTAGGACACTAAGTGCTATTGCACATCTGTTACTGAGAAACTTAGAAATGACACAATTCAAACAATGAGCTGAAGGAAACAGACTTTGTGTCCTTTTACATTTTAAAGTAAAATCAAGATTAATTTCAGTAAAACAGAACATCCAGGAATGCATAATCAAAGAGCTTACTTCCCACCACATTGCTTATCATCTCATCCAAAAGCTAGAAGATTTTGAAATACTGCCACTGCATGTCCACAACGTATATTCTGATTCAGTTTCACTAACCTTTTCCTAGCTGGGCAGCAATGTGTACAAGAGCAATTACAAAGTTGATTTATCAATTACTTGAAGCAGAGGAAAGAAAGTAAAAGGTGACAATACATTAAAAATAACAAGAACTAATCTTATTTATAGCATAGAATCATAGAGTTAAGGTTGGAAAAGGCCTTTAAGATCCTTGAGTCTGACCATTAACAGCACGGCCTAGTGGACTGCCTAGTCCACCACATAGTATAAAACAAAATCACCATTAATGTAAAAAATGCCAGTACATGTGCTGGTGTCAAGGAACACTTAGGCACAAGAGTGAATGTTTTCACCTTTACAGCTTTCCTACAGCTTTCCTGGGTATATCCTTCAGTCTGAAATCTTTTAAACTTTGATTTAAACTGATCCTTGTAAGTTTAGGTTTATCTGACAGTATATTAGCTAATCATATAAGGACAAGAGTCTCTCCATCATAGCTAAAGATGGCAATTTTTGCACTCTTTTTTTCTCTATTCCTGCAAAAGACGTTTTCATAAACCACCCAGAATAAGCACGGTTAGTCTGTCATTTGGCAGCCATAATGAACACCGTCTCAGTGGTCGTCTACCATCTCAATATTTCCTATTTCAAGTTTTTGCTATAATAGGGGCTTTCAATGCAGTATTAATGAAGATGTAGGAAATAATTTCCTTGTTGGGCACCAATTAAGTCACTGAAAGACCTTTACTGTCGCCATATTTTTTGGTAATTCCAAAATGGTGTGCTTTAAAAATTGAAGTATCTGTGCCACAAACCGCAGAGAGTGTAATTGGATAAGTGACATTTAATATTTTTATTTTAAATATCCTTCTGGATCTAGGATATGCTACACTAAAGGCATAAATTCCAGATCTAAAGTTGTATAGACACACATCCATGATCCTGTGAAAACACTGTAAAATCAATATACCAGAAACATCTAATTAAGATGGAAAGTACTAAGGCAATTCTGTAATTTGATGTAGAACACTTCAGCCATTGTATGGCAAACTCTTTATTCAATTTGTGATTTCTGCATTCCACATACTTTAATTTTTATGACCTAGAAGTTTGATATTTAATTATATTATTGTCGTGGTTCAGCTCCAGACACCAACCAATCCCCAGGAAGCCACTCACTCACATCCCCACTAGTGGGACTAGGGAGAGAATTGGAAGGGTAAAAGCTGGAGAACTTGTGGGTTGAGATAAAGAGAGTTTAATAAGGAAAGCAAAAGCCACACATACAGGCAAAGAAAAAACAGGAATTAATCCACCACTTCCTGTGGGCAGACAGGTGTTCAGCCACCTCCAGGACAGTAGGGCCCCATCCCACATGAATGTGACTTGGGAAGACAAACACCATCACTGCAAATGCCACCCTCTTCCTTCCTCACCCCACTTTAGATATTGAGCATGGTGCCATATGTCATACATATGCATAAGTAGTAAAAACAGTGTAAATTTGAAACTGTGCTTTCTTCCTCCTCAACTTTTTCTTTCCTTTTGGGGTTAGGTACATTTTAAGACCAAGAAGGATCAGTTATATTCCATTATTAAATCTACATAGCTGAAATGTACATTTATTTCCAGTTCAATCTGACTTCTAGCTATTTGTTTTGACATGGCTTTGGGCCACCTCCTTTGCACCTGTTATTTTATCTCTGCACAAATTCCTGCCCAGCCTAATTTCGGCAAATTTCTTTCTTTTGATAAATTAAGCAGACAAAGCTGCAAATTCTCCATCGTGAAACAATTTCTTTGATCTTAAGAACATGTAAGATTTATTACTGCTTTCCATACTATTTTTTTAAAAATTCATATTACAATCTGGAAAGGAGAACCAGATGAAGTTTTTTATCACCAAAGCCATGCACAGAAGTAAGATCACTTCCCTCTTACTTTCTCTACCTCTGTACATTAGGTCTTTTTGAAATTAGGGCATATGGGGGGGCTCAGACTTGTTTGTTCCTTTTGAATTAATAGATCCTTTCAGAAACACAGTTTCACAGAATTCACAGATATTCATGCTTAGACAGATACCAGAGCATTTCACACTGCAAAATCATGTTTCTTTGAGGGGGATCTGGTTAAAAAACTTCAGAGTGGTGTTTGTAGCAAGAAATGGAGTATAACAGAAGATGTCATATAGATAATCGCCTTGCCTCTCTGTCATAATCAAAACAGTTTTCTGTGCCTTCCATTATCCTGTCATTACTGAGTTTTGTGCTTTCTTTGCTCCCATTAAAGATAGCTCCACTGAAAACGAGTGGATACAGCCAGGATGCTGACAAAGAAGGGATGCTTACCTTTTCTCTTGCACCATGTGGAGAAGAACACATGAAGTTCCAGATGGTGCTAACAGAAAATATGATTGGGCTACAGCTTTCTATATCCCTCTGCCCAGTCCAATAAACATGTAACTGCTGTAACAGTTGGTGCACAATAAATAGTCTCCTTCTTCTGCAAATAAGCAACTGGGGAAACTTGAGTAACAGATTCAGTGAGTTACTTTATGATCACATATGAAGCTTGATCAAAGATTAAGCACAGCACTGCTGCACACCCATGAACTATTAGTTACACTATGTAACCCTAACACTTTGCACCCTAAACATTTCTGCTATTGTAAGTCAGAATGAACAGCACATAAATAAGATGTCATGATCCTCACTTGGCCATTTGTACAGAATTATTGAGAACGTAAAGACCATTTGTACAGAATTATTGAGAACTTCTTCTGTTCTGTCAGAGCATATTTCTTTTAACCTAACTCACTTTTAGTGAATGTATATGTATTCCAGAAAGGGGTAGTACAGCAGTTTCCCTTGGGCTCTTGTTTTATTGCCTAACTGTCCTTAAAAGTTTAAGATACAAATGAACATCCTGTAATGAACAATCATTCTGCAGATGATAGAAGGCAGCATTGTACGGCAGAAAATTGCTATTTCCACTTGTAAATTTAACTGTAAAATTCTTTCAGTAAATCAGTTTTATTATAAAGGAAAATGACACACCACTGGTCTATTGCCTACAGCACTGATGATTAAAAAGGCTCTTCTGCTTTCTTTTACCTTATTCTGTAGAAAGAGAAGTGCAAACTCTTCATATATCAGTTTAGTCTGTCTTTAAAAGGGTGACACTGATGCTTACCACTTTTGCTCTTTCTGATCTCTTCAGGTATTTGTAAGAACCTGAAACATTGCTGCATCTTCACAGGATTCTGGCTGTCCTGCAATGAAACTCCATCATTTCTGAAGGCCCCCTGGCTAGAACAAACACATTCCTGTGTTCGAAAGTGGCACTAAAAACCCAGATAAAGCTGAAAACTAAATTTACCAAGTTTATAGGCAGTGTTTGGTGAGGTAATTGAGAATATGTTTACTTCTAGAGAATGTCTCCATGATGTGCCTAAGTGCCTAGTGAATCAGGATCATTACTAAAATATATGTTCATAAGAATAGAAGGGAAAAGATACAAGAGAATTTTTACACACCTTGTCGTTTCAGCTTTTTTTGTACTGACATATGTTAAAGCATCCTTAGTACTTGGTTGAAATACCTGATTTTTTTACCTCTGTCATCTCTTCCAATATTAATATGTTCTATTTCCATCCCTCAGCAAAATCTCCTGACTTCCTCTGAAATGGCAGACAAGCCACAGCTCCTTCATTTATGAGGTAATGAGTGTTTGGGCACTGTAGTTGGACAAGGTCAGTTCTAATACAGTTGGAAATAGAGCCCAAATTTCCATGATGACAAATGTTTTATTCTATCAGTTTTCCTACCTACTCCCATGATGAACATCTTAGATTCTGTGTTTGGGATTAATAAAATACAGCTATTACGTTGAATTCAAAAAGGGAATAAAATAAGGAACAAATGAATGCAGACAGTGGTCCAGATTCCTGATAGACTTCTAAATGTATGGTTTAAGAGAGATATAGACTAAAACTTTTGACAGTCCCATTCTTAGCCTACATAATTGTCTTTATCAGAAAAAAAAAAAAAAAAAAAACAGAATCCAAAAATCCTGATTTATGTTAGAAAGAATATATGCAACCCAGGAGACCCAATACTTTGCTTATCTTTAATGATCTTTAAGCAGGCAGAAATGGTGCATTGTATTTCATGGAATGACTGTACAAAACATGTTTGAATTCTGAAAATCCCAAAATGGGTGTTTTATAATTGGGCTCATAAACCTGTAATTTAAATTGCAAAATCTAAAAGGAATTTAAAATGTCTAGAAAATTGACCAAGTCTAAAAACAATCACAGTTAAGCAGTCAATATATAACAAATCCCAAATTTTCTTACACTAATCAAAATACTGCAATGAAAGCTGTGAGCATAATTACAGTTTGAAATAGGTAATACATGTAGATCTCATTATCAGGATTTAACAAATATACCTGTCTTGAAGAGCTCATTAGTCAGCAATGACAGTGAAGGAGAAAAATTTGGCTGTCATAGCCAACCACAGCATGAGTTGAGCCACATAAAAGATGTTTAATGTGCACACAGGCTGTCTCTGGCAAGGTGTTTTCAGTGAAGATTTAAGGTATACAGGGTATGGTATGGTCTTAAGGACATCTGTGCAAAATTCTGTTCACCCTTATTCAAAGCAGATGAAATGTAAAAAAAAAGTGGGAGAAGCCCAGAGGAAACTCATTGCTTAAAATCAAAGGAATTGAAATTCTACACTATAAGTAAGGGCAGAAAGAGCTTGGGAATTTGGTTAGCTGTGGTATTGTCTGTGTATACTCACAAAGATCAAACATCAATTAGGAAACTTTTAGGATTAAGTGTACAAGAAAAAAAATTCAGGTGAGTATTATTTAAGACCGAGACCACAAATCAGCATGGTGCTAACAATCACAGGAAGGAGAGGTTGAGATCAAAACACATCTGCTACCCAGGATCTTCTATGGAAATCAGAAAGGAACTTGGAAAGGGAAGAACATAAGTGACCAGTTCCAAGATGAAGGCAAATCATTTTATAAAAGAGATTCCATGATGAGATAATCTACTGTGGAATGTTGCATTGATACCCCAGATCCTTTGCAGTCTTACATTTTAAGAAAGTCTTGTGACTGCTGCATCAGCCAGAAAGCTGTTTTATCCCAAACTTTCTGCATAACATTGCCCAACACAAAGGACCTTATTTTTAAAACATCTGAACTTTTAAAACTGAACACTTTCTTACAGAAAGAGGAGCAGGAGGTGCTCTAAAATTTGTCAGGTTACATAAGTACTGCTGAAAAAGTTAGCAATTTTCTGTCTCTGCTTTAAGTCCTTACCCATACTGTAGAAATAATACCATTGTTTCAGTGATAAGAAGCATCACTGTATGTTAGATATCACTGTGATCAATTCAAATTGAAAATGCTGTCCTTTAGCAGTGCTAAATCTTTATGTGACCAAAAGAAAATTTTGAATCACTTATTGCTCAGTAAGAAGGAAAATCCAAAGCAAAACACAGCCAAATGAGAGTCTAGGTACCCTGACAAACCTCATAATCAATGGGATGCCAAGACCCTCTCAGACATGAAAACAAGCCTTTACCCATGTGAACTAACTAGTAATTCAATGAAAACAATGTCCCTAAGCACATACTTATAAGAGCCACTGGCTCTGACTTTTTTCTTTGAGCCTCCATGTCAAAACAAAAAATTAAGATTGCTGTCTTAATTTCCACATTGAGAGTTAAGTCAGCAGATATTTCATAGATGTCCAGAGAAAAATGTACCACAAAGAGAGTATTCATTTGCCTGTTTTCCATCTTATTTATGCGAACAAGCAGGCCTCAGTGTGCACTTTGTGAGACTGTGCATGACAGCCCTTTACCCAGGGAATGCAAATATGCTTCCTAGCTTCTCAAGGGTTAAAGAAATTAAGTTTTGTTTTGAGAGGTTATGCCTGCTTCTGGTTCAGATGATATCAGTATGCATTTGCTTTCAGACTTCCAAGTGGGTTAGTAAAGGAAGAAAAACAAAACCAATCAAAATAAAAGTCATGCTGAGATACTGCTCAGTCATAAAGTGGGTGTTACTGATTTTGCACTGGGCTCTTCCACCTAAATGAGGGGGTGTGAAAGTAGTACTTTTAATGTTATAACTTTGTAATACTAAAGATGCTTGTATTCTTAAACAGACTCCAACAGTTAGAATGGCATTTTGTAGTAGCTCTGGAGGAAGGAAAAATAAACCACGTATTTTCTGGGTTTGCTACCTGCTTTTGTCTGTACTTGCTTTAGAATTTTTGTCTAGTGCAATAGTAGCTAATAAAGAATATAATAATAATTATGAATGTAATAATTTTCTGAAAAAAGGTCTGAACCATGGAGATACAGACCAGGACAAAGGTGTACTCTATTGAGTATTATGCACAGCCTTACTATATACCTGGAGAAAATAATTAAGAGATACAATTAGCTAAAGGAATCTTTTGGTTTTTTTTTGCTTAGGAAAACAATTAAATAGCTAGAAAAGTGGGCAGAAAATCTAGAATTGTTGAAAATGTTTAGTTAGTTCAAATCAGGTCTTACATTAATATAAGGAAAATACGAATCTGCAACATTTTAAATCTTGCTTTTTAAACCTCTTGGTTTTAGTCTGTTGGATTTTCCATAGAACTCTGATTCTCTGAGCTTTTTGTTTTCATTTTTTTGTGCTACAACTATAATGTCAACAGAGATCTATGACTCCAGGAGAAAGGTGGACTATAATCTTATTTTACAGAGGAAAATAGGATCACAGGTCTCATGTCATTTTTTTGTGCTACAACTATAATGTCAACAGAGATCTATGACTCCAGGAGAAAGGTGGACTATAATCTTATTTTACAGAGGAAAATAGGATCACAGGTCTCATGTCACACAGCAGGCCAGTGGGAGAGCTACAAACAGAATCCACATTCTGTGAGCCATAGACTGCTACTTCATGTGGACTCTTCAAATACAATACAGCAGTGAAATGCTCACAAGCACAACTACAAGGAAATTAATTTGAGACCCTGATACTAAAATGGCAGGAAAAAAACCCATGCAGCAAGAATTAAACAGGTAAAGCAGCAAGAGTCTTCAGACAAAGCTGACAGCAAATCAGACACAAGCAGGCAAGAATAGATGAAACACAATCTCAATAAGAAGTCCCTTGTTTTTAGTTATTATGGATCTCTTCCAACCACAGATAGAAAAACAAGAGGAGGTTGGGAATGAAAAGAACATGACACTGTTTAATAGAAGGAATTCAGCAACACACAGCTGAAATGATTGCTAATCTGAAGATTAGATATGACAAAATACTAAAAAACAGAGAATGTTTACATTAAATGAATAATTAAAAGCAAGCACAAGGACTATTTCTAAAAATTATTATAAAGATTACATGAAAGAGTGTGGTACAAAGAAAAACATGTCTAGGAGTAAAAGGATTAAATAAGATAAAGAACACTTAAGCATTCATATCAGAAACAGATTTCTAATGTTCAGCCCTCTTAGGCAGTGTAAGTCTCCCAAAGGAAGGAGTAGAGTTTCACTGCATGAGTCTTTTAGCTAGAATATCAAATTAATTTTTAAATGGTCTTTCAAGATAAACTAGCATATATACTCTATTTTTGCTACCTCCTTAGGGTAATGACTGCTACAGTAGCATTTATATCTTTTTGCAGAACACATCCTGCAGATAGAGCAAAAACATTTTTTCTCTTCACTGAGTAAGGGTATTAAATTACTTACAGATCTAAAGTGCAGAATCTCTTACAGTGAAAGCCAGCAAAATAATGGTGAATGGGAAGCAGAATCAAACCTCTCATACTAGGGTATTCTACCTCAGGCACAGCTCCTTGGTGTGGCTGTTTCTAGACACTGAAGTGCCATAGGGATATAGCAGGATTTCTCTCACTAGCTTTCAGCCCTGGAGAGTTGCATACATAACAGATCTTTCTCAGCATTTTCCCTATGGCTCCACTAAAAGCACTCAGATTGTTGCCAGGTGGCTTTTTAGCACAAAAGCAGTAAGAGCACACCAGCTGAATGCTGGGCTCCACATTTCTGGTTCTGATCTGTGAGTACAGGGTACAGTGCCTCAAAAAGTAAACAACAAATGAAGATAGGTGACACTATCTTTAGTGTGCATTTCAGGCACTCAGATTTTAAGAATAATTTATGCTCCGTTTTCTTCATAATCATTGAATAAATATGCTTAGGTGTGGCTTTCTAACTCACCAGTCTTTCATTAGCTATGTACCTCACCTGTTATCACAGATTGTAATAAAATAACTCTTCTTGAAGCACTGGCTTATGGTAACTTTAAACTCTGGAGATCCAGTTCCACAGCTGAAACTCAGCAGAGACTCTTTGTGGGGGAAAAAAAAATCCCACAATTTTAAGAAGGAATGCAGTGGATTTTGACATGATACCAAATTTTTCACTGTGGGACCTTAGCTTGGGTTAGTGGGTTAGCTACATGCTTTAGTTATTTTTCTGCTTAGTGAGTCTGAAGCAGCTTCATGAAGTAAGAAAAACTCACGTTCAGCATCAAGAGTTGTTGTGGGCTGTCTTTCCTAGTTACCCAAGTCCACTTCAGAGAGTATTACCTCAGCTAAATGGAGTAATTCTACTTACTTCATTTCTTCAAATGCTAACTAGACTTCCACTGTTATGGTAGGTGCATTTTTGTATCCCCTGTGTGGCATGAACGTTCATATATCATGTCATTCACCTTTGCCTACCTAGGCACAGACAGCCCCACATCAATATAAAACTCCTTTGGAAAACTTTCCAACAAATTTCATTCTCACCATTAAATTAAAGCAAAAATTTATGCCCTCATATAGTGAAAGATTAATAGCACCTGCACCACTGGATTACAGTTAATTTTAATATAATGACCCATTTACATTTTTGCTTTAATTGCCACATATTTATACATCTATTGAAAGAAACAATCATTATAATAATTATTTTATGCATTCCATTACTCATAAATTTTATTATTCAGGAGTCATGAGATAGATTCACTTACAGAAGGCTAATTAGCTAAAATCCTCCTTTTACAAAACAGTTTCTGACTCGTGGGCAGCTACCCAGAATGGAAATATTTACTGTAAGATTTCATTTAATTATATAACACAGTTAAGGCAGATATGGATGGCAACTTGCCATGGAACACTATTATTCCATTACTTGTTTAGCTAACACACTTAAAGAGAATTAGGAGCGTAACTCAAGATACATGCATAGCTTCCCATTACGAACTGGTGGTGTTCCAAATCCTAGATTCCTTTGTCATCCTAAGCACTTCTAGGCATAGCACATGGTATTTCTGTTACATCTTGCATTAGAGGTATCTTAAGCAGGACTAAAAGATTTTGATTTTATTTCCAGGTATTCATAGAAAAATCTAATGATTAGCCAACCCTTTTTCTGTAGTAGCTTTTTTTACCTGCAGCAAGAACACATATGCTTTTGTTGCTATTAATATTACCTATTCTGATCTCCAGCTGTTTTCTGTTCTGGCTGCTATCAGGAGATAAATTCAGACAGAATAGCTAAGAGGATTAGTCATACGATAAGGAGGTTTTTAACAGGAGGCCACTGGGTTCTGCCTGTCCAATGACCTAGAGAAAATAAGTTTTTCTCAGTACAGACTTCAGAGGACAATCATTCTCACTTAAAAGAAAATAAAATCAGAAAGTACAATTCTTTTTGATTTGCCTCCTTACTTGTAGGTTTCAGAGAGGATAAGTTTTAGAAGGACAAATGCAATAAGCTAGCTTCCTCAACTAATTTTGTCATTAAATGTTTAAGAATGCAGAATGTTATTTTCAAAAAGATACTGTAAGTATTGGCATGAACAGTGTACCGGAACTGACCATAAACTTGGTTGATAATCCATACAATCAAATTAATCCTTCTACAGATGAAAAGATAGATTTATAGGTGTGTAATAGTGACTCTAAATGGTGATGAGCAGGTAGCTTCCTCCCAGACTCTCATTCAAAACAAACCAACAAATCTTTCTTGGGTTTGGGTTTTTTCCCTCTCTTTTCTGTTTCAATTTAATTATTCAAACCAAGGTAATAACAAGAAAGTGGTACAATCTTTTTGATATATAAGCAATCCACTTCATCATACACGTCTTTGGATATTGAAACAAAGAAGCAAGTAAGTTCTTTGATGGGGTCATGGTTTATACTGAAGGGGTAAATAGCATCTCTGACATATCAGAAAGGGAAAAACAGCTATTGAGGCAATTGTTTATATTCCACTTTGAAAAAACTCTGAACCAGTCACTGTTTATTATGCTGCTGAAAATGTGCAATCCATCCCTGCTTACACTAACACTTGTCAAAACTGCTAGGGGTTAATATGTTATTTTTGTAGACAAGATATTTCTCTTCCATTTGATTGAGTTTTCCTAGCAGATATTTAGTAGCAGGAAGATACACAAAATAACTTTAAAGAACTTTTCTAAAATACGAGGCAGAGTATTCCTATCTTATTTAAGGCAAGGATTCTTGTACTTCTGAATATCTTTTCTTCCTAGAGACTAACCTCCTACATCCAACAGAATCAAGGAGGTGGGGAATCACCAAGAATGAGCCACCTAATTACAGGCTTTGGTCCTGAATCACTGCTAAAAATCATGGGATGGTATTCATTTCCCACTACAATTTAAAATATTTTTCCTTTTATACAAGAAACAATAGAAAAACATGGGGTTTTTTGAATCAAGTAGCTGTCTTTTGTTAATTTTTGAATGTCAGCTGAAGCCAAGCATAGGCTAACAGCTCTAACTCAGAAGAGAGGTCACGTTTGTGACCTGCAACCAGATGTATAAAACAAGTGGTGAAGCAAGGCTAGTCCATATGACTGCACAGGATGATGGCTGCAGTATCTCATCTCACTTCCAAAACAGATTCAACAATGTGCGTGAAATCCTTTAAAATGTGTCTGCAAGGTGATACAATTTTAGGTGAATGCAGTTAAAGAAGTTGGCTGCATCAATTTTACTCTGCAAGTGAACAGTTAGAGGAGGGAATGGAACCAGGGATTCACTGGACCTGAAAAAAAGATGATACCCTGACAAGTTAAAGCTGCTGGTCACTAATGCTTGCATGATGGTCTTTTCAGTTTTCTTGCTGTTGTTTAATCTACTACCAATGTTTCGGGTATTGGTTGGTGGTTCTTTTGGGGTTTTTTTCATTCATATATGTTGGATACCACTTTCTTTTATGGTGTCTTACAATTGCATCACTAAGTTGTATGTTCACAGAGTAGGTAGGAGCCTACACACATGCAGAATAACAGGACAGAACAGCAGCATTTCCTCCGTCCCCACCCCCACCCCCCCTCCCCCCCCCGCTGCAAATTTCTCTTACTGCTACTATATTCCTTAATAAGTGCACTTGGTATTCCTTAATAAGAGCATTCTTTCTTTTTTGGGTGATATATTGACACAACAAGTTTTGCATTTTCCCCTTTTTCTCAGTATGGTAATTTACATTATCTTACTGGATAATTGTTTATCAGCTACTTCAAGACTCTTGAATGTTTTCAGTGTTCCATCTAGAAATCTGCTGCTGAACAAGAGACATTTTTCAAGGACTGAGAGAAGGGCAGAACTGAAAGAGTAATTCTCAGAGGGAAAAAATGACTGTATATAACTATTTTTCTAAAAAATAGATTAGGGTAGCAAGGCACGCAAAGAATACTCAGTGCAGAAGTAGTCTTACACTCTTCATGCATCTCAGATGACAGCAGACAAATCTGTGCCTTCAGTCATCATTGAACAAGTACTCTGAATCTGTTTTGGATATAAAATCCCCAGAGAAGGTTGCTGTTTCTGTTCACTGGCTGGAGACATTGTGCTGGAAGCAAACAAACAGCCTGCAATTCATAGCCAGCTGCAGAACCAGCTGGTAAAATTCCACATAGTCATATTCTTCTGAAGGTGAAGGCTCTGTTGTTTCAGGATTTTAATTTTTTTTTCTGCTCTGCATTCTGTACCTTCTTGAGGCAAATGAGTAGTGCTGATCTCTGATTTAAAAAACAAAAAAAAACAAGGTTATCTGAAGTATTTGTAACTGTCTATCCAACACTGAAAATTGAAATAGGCAGAGATAGTTTAAATTCTTTACAGCTTTCAAACTATTCTGTATGCTATTCTTTCAGAATGCTCAGATAGCAGCATACTTGACAACTGATTGCTGACATGTTCTGTAAATCTCCTGCAGTGAGCAGGGAATATTCGTGCAATGGAAACTGACAGTAAGAACAAAGGTCTGGTGAGGTCCTGTGCAGAGAGCCCCCTAAGAAATGAGAAGAAAACAACTATTCCAAGGCTCTGAAGGGAAACAGCTTGTACAGCAATCTACAGGGCTGTCTTATGTCAAAGACCAAGTCTGCCACATAAACTGCAGGTTTTACTCTGTATTTCTAAATCTGAAATCTGCAGTACTGTTAATCCTTTCTTTGAAGCTAGAAGGGTACAAATTTAAACATGTTAACTTGGGAACTCCAGGCTGCCAAGACAATCTATGGCCTGAAATAGTTTTCTTTTTGATTAGGTGCATATAAAAAATTACAGCTAATGTATATTGTTACATCCTAACTACTAGGAGAAATATTGTCTGTGCCTACTACCAGAATAAAAAGCTTTTACAATTATCGAAATTTTAAAAACTTGGAAGTTTTCCACAAGTGAATGACTTCCATGTTCACAGAACAAATTACTTCATTAAAAGAGGCTGGTATCCACAGGAACCATGTGTTCAACCACTGAAAGCAATTTTTAAAACCTTTTCTCAGATATTCACTCTAGGTAACAGGGTCAAAGCACATAGCTGTAGACAGTGTTGACTGTCTCAGCAATGTGATGGAACCAAACATTGATCGACAGCCATAGGAGAGGCAGCTGAGGGCACTTGGTCTGCTCAGCCTGGAGGAGACTGCAGGGAGACCTCATCACAATCTACACCTTCCTTTTGAGACATTGATCTCTTCTCTGTGGTGACCAGTGACAGGACCTGAGGGAATGACATAGAGCTGAGACAGGGGAGGGTTAGGTTGGGTATCAGGAAAAGGTTTTCACCCAGAGAGTGGTTGGGCACTGAACAGGCTCTCCAGGGCAGTGGTCAGAGCACCAAGCCCAGCAGACTTCAAGAAGTGTTTGGACAATGCTCTCAGGCACAGGGTGTGATTCTTGGAATATCCTGTGCAGGGCCAGCAACTGGACTTGGATGATCCTTGTGGGTTCATTCCAACTCAGGCTATTCTGTGATTCTATGATTCTTCTCTAATTTTCAGAGAATCCAACGCTAATAATAAAAGCATATTTTTTTGTAATTTCCACTGAAAAGCAGAAATATTTTCATTTCTCAATTTGAAACTGCATGCATACAACATCTGTTATATCTTGCAAAGATAAAAATTTCTGCTACAGATTTCAGCTGTTCCGTCTTATTACCAATTGCAAAGTAATCACTACAAGTAGTACTTTTAAAATTAAATAAAGCTGAGAAAAACAACAGTTGATTTAATACTTAGTGAACTGAACAACTGAAGCTACCATTAAAATAGCACTTCTTTTATTTACAGAAGAACAAAAGAACGTGTCCTTTAAATCTATTACATTTTTATGCGTGTTGAAAGTAAGCTCTGTCAATTGTGCCAAAAAACTTCTCTACAAACTTAGAAGCATGTGTAGAAACGCCCAATGGCATGAGTAACTAATGTAGTAAAGAATCCGTGTGAGAGAGTACCTTTGTCTTTCACAGGAACAGAAATATCTACAACTCTTTGTCATCAGCTTTAAATCAGTTTAAAATCTGCAGGCTTAAATAACTGTAAACAAAGATTCCCTCCAAAACCTGAATAAGCTGAATCAAATTATAACACATTTTAGGAAGTGAAAGAAACTCTGTTCAAGTGAAAAACAGATCAATCAGAGATCCTAGAGGAGCCAACCTGAAGCAAGATTCTCAGACTGGTATGGCTGCCTTTAGGTTTCATTGATCCACTTCTAGACTGTACTTCCTTTCTTGACAGTTTGTCCACCACATCTGTTCCCCAACAATCCTCTCTTTTGTTCCACATATGTCTCAGTCTCCCCATCCTTCCACCCACAAAGCTGCAATAACAATAGCCTGCTCATTCTACCCATTCTGTTTATGTTCCCTGTGCCTTTTAGCCTAAACAATTGGTAGCTCCTTCAAGGCAGGTACCCCCACCTATTCTCTGCTTTGCAAAACACTCAGGTACTGGAGGGATTTGAGTCGAGGAGGAAGCACCCCTATCATAGCTTTTGTTTCTTAGAAGAAGATTTGGTGTGTATTTTTGCCTTATGTTCTGGCAACAGAGCTACTGCAGTCCTTTCATTTATATTAGGGCTTTATCTCAAATGGATTACTAGTACTGGACAGCTACAGATCTGATCAGCCCTCAAGTACTACAGTAAAAAACACAGTTATGACTCCATATTAAATGACACTTAACTGTGTTGTAAAATTACAGCACAGGTGAAAGAAAGGAAAATTACTGAAGCATGTCTAGAAAATGTTTCTTTCCCTACTGATGCCTTTCCTCAGGCTACCAAAAGTACTGGCTTGACCCAAGTTAATATATTGACTTTTTAAAATTGAAGTAACATCATCACCAACATCATGCAAATACACTGACACTGGCTTTCATTCAGAAATCCCAGAATGCTCAGCACTTGCATGAGATCGACCATGATAATGCAATATTTTGCCAAAGGGCCAAACAGGAGAACTCAAAATCTACTGGAAGGAGACATGTTCTCTAATAACTTTTTCTCTAATGGAGGAATACTTCCTTGCTGTATGGTGTGCTCCAGTTGTTGCCTTCCAGCAAACTGTCATTAAACTTTAGCCGACTAGTCAGCTGTAATCTGGGAAAACAATCCTGCCCACAATAGCTTTCATGATTTCTACCCTCTGTCAATGCTCAGCTTTCCTTTCCCTGCCTACCAGAATGGAGGGCAAAGTCTTTCCAATTTCATCTAAGCTTTCCTAGGAGAAAGCTCCAGTCTGTCCCTTACACTTCCTTCACAGGTTTTTTGCATATTATTACGACTCTGTACCCATACAGACACATCTGTAGTACAGATATAGTCCACTACTACTCAATGAGTCCAAAGGAGTACTTACAGACTAGATAAATAGTACTACCAACCTTGTTAATTGCTGGAAAAAATGGGGACAAAGAGGTTTTGAGTTCACAATGATTCAGAGCCAAAGGAAAAACTACCCTTTCCCTCAGTGTCCTATTCCCTCCAGGTTGCACTAACTACAACTAACTACAAAGGAGGTTCTAATAAAGGAGATTCAAGACCGACCCTACACTTAAGAATAACAGAAAAAAATCCACCACATCTCAGAACAATTATGATATTCTGAATTCAACGGTATTCTGCACATCTTTGCTTTTCAAATTTTAAGTGAAAATAGCTGCTTAAAAATATTTTCAGGCATTTTGAATAAAATGGGGATTTGACACAATTAAACGACTTTGTTCCTGACATAAAAAATTTTTGCTCTTTTGGCAGCACCTTTCAGCACAGTAAATATTATAGGCAATTTTACCAATGCCTTGAATTACTTTATCATCTAGAAGACACTGCAATATTGAAAATTCAGTACTACTGTATGCAATACCAGCAGGAAAATTCCAAGACTAGAATGGGGTAGAATGGCAGAACAGGGTTCTGGCTCCAAATGCATGCTCAAGAATACAGCAGCACCTGTTCACTGACTCAAAACCTGCAGGTGCTTCTTCTATGCCTGTTTCTAACCTAAGCTCCTCCAAAGGCCCATTATTTAAGTAATACACATGACTTTGCAAGAATAAAAATCAGTGTGTGGCAGCTTGGAAGAAGAAGCTGGCGGACATTTCAGGCTCTTTACATTAATGTAATGTTTGTACACATTATATACAGAACCAGCACCTGATTTCACACTCCACTTTAACAGAGGTCTAGTACATTTTATGAGAAATTTTATCAGTATGTCACTGGGCCAAATCCATTCTTTCATGAGC
The DNA here is from genome assembly GCA_034509425.1 of Eopsaltria australis. Classification (NCBI taxonomy): domain Eukaryota; kingdom Metazoa; phylum Chordata; class Aves; order Passeriformes; family Petroicidae; genus Eopsaltria; species Eopsaltria australis. Next base: position 2,887,763 of record JAVTVJ010000396.1, read on the forward strand.
TGCAGGGCTGCAGTTTATCCAACACTTTGTAGGACAAATGTACTGTAAAATCTAATCCTTCTACAAAAACCTTACAAGGTCTATGACAACCTCAAAGGTTGTACCCCATCAAGATTATTTTATCACTTATGGATAAATTTAGACAAGTTTGTAGTCAGAAGAGGTTGCTTAGTTAAAAGCAACATCAAAAAAATCTCAAAAACAATGTCAACTGTGAAATCAGTTTGAAGGTGTCATCCTTGTACAAAGATCCTTTCAAATTTTAGTTCATCCACAAATCATGGAAACAACACTGATACATAGATTTCAGAACTGAAAAATGCCTTAAATGTTTAAAGCAGAAGAAAAGAGAGACAATGATGAAAATTAAGAATACACTTTTAAATATGCTTACTTGGTTTTTCACCAGACAATAGAAACAAATGCTGGAATTATGAGCAACAAAGGGTTTTGGCTAATAAAATGTGATTGGTTTGCAGCTGCTTTGGTGATACCGAATTTGTTCACTCCAGTTTCATTTGTAGATGTAGCAGAAGTTGTAGGTAATCCTGCCAACCTATTTCCTGCACATAAGATTATTATGTAAAAATATTTTTAAATTAAAAGCAAATGTTTGTAATTTGAGTATATTTAACTCATTTCAATCTGGACTGGTGTTAAGTGGCTTCTGTATAGCAAGGGGACAATTGTACAGTATGTTTCTATGCTCCTTTTTCATCATGAGTACTACCACTCTTTTTCTTCAAAACTTTACAAATTTGACTTCAGGAAATGTGGTCCTATTCCATTGTTAAAGAAATTCCTTATAAATTCACTTTCTGAATCAACTTGGCTCATGCAGCAAGGAAGACGTGATGTCAACAACAATCTACTTCAGCAAAGCTTTTTTTGTCCATTAAATGGTTTTGACTTTACCTCAAAGATAATTTTGATTTCTGATACTTTGCACTCCAACATATTTATGTGGTATTCATGGAAATACTAATAAATTGCTTAATAAAGAGCCATCTGAGGATTTGATTGAAATAGGTCACAAAACGTGAGTTTAATTTCATAGAAGGAATTGAACTGAGTAACTTTCTATTATTTCTGGGGTCTTCTATGTTCCACTTCTGTTTTACGGCAATTGTCTCTTTTCATTCTCATTGCTTTATCAAGCACTGAGATATATGTGTGAGATACTGACAGACATGAGAAAAAATAAGCAATATATTAAATAATACATGCCAACGCTCTGTGATGTAGGAAACAATGAAATGCAGTTTCAGACTCAAAGCCAGCTTGAGTGGGAGGAGGTATAAAATGTTTTAAGAAACACCTGGACTCACTGCAGGAAATGTCTATTCCAAGGACATGTAGAGGCATTACTGGAAAATTAAGGAAGCCCTAATCTGCGCAAGGAAACTTTGATATGCACTCAGCATATCAAAGCCCCACAATAAACTAGTATTTTGGCATGAATCCTCATATACTTTTAAGAAAGCTCTGATAATACTTCAGTCTAGAGATGTACTATGAAATAGATAAAAATAATTTGACGTCTAAAGGTGATAATATACGAACTACATCAAAAGCTTTCAATTATCAGAGTAGGCCAGCAGAGGTGGGCAAAAAAGATGAGGCACAGGAGCTAATACACACTCCTACATTTGTCTTCTTGAAGTATCTACCTAAGATACATACAAGACAACTGGTCTCCAGGAACCTAATTTTTTGATAAAATGCAATGGAGTTAAGTATCTTGAAAGACAGATTATGTAAGTAAATTGGAATGTTAGAGCTAAACAGTGTAAATATATCCCTCCCAGAACACTAAAACTGGTGAGAAAGGAGCCTCCTTATATATGGAGGCTATATGGAGAAAGCAGATCAATCACTTGATGGAGTTGCCATTTTATGTTCTCTCTTTGCATTTGAACAGAACTCCATTCTGAAGTTGGGATTGTCTGCAGAAATGCCCCAGACAGCACAGCTGAGAGAAAGGCAGCAGGGTGTGAAGAAAAACCAGAGATCCCATCTGGATTATAGCTCAGAACTCAGCTCTATTAATCAGGACTGCTAGGGATCTGCCAGGTGGAAACGAAGAGTAAATCCACAAGGGAAAACATCAAGAGAAATCTGATTTTGATTAAAATCTCTTCAGATAAAGCAATTCTAGAGTCTCCAAGCAGAGCTCTGAAACAGAACTCTGAATTTCCTAGCTCAAACTATATTTTGTTCTTTTTCTACATTCTTTTCTTCTATATTCTATATAAAATGGTTCTATATTGAATTTAAAATAGTTTTGCCAGGAACCACAGTGCTCTGTGTAAGCCCTGCTCAGCAATAACAAAGACAGCTCTGTATTATCAATCCTGTTTTCAGCACAAATCCAAAACATATCCCCATACTAGACAGTGTGAAGAAAATTAAGTCTACCCAGCTAGAACCAGCAACGAGTTTAAAAAATGAAGAAAAGGAAAAGTGGCAATGTTATGATCTAATGTGCAAATAATAAATTCTGAAATGGCTGAGGAAGGAAACAGTATTTCAGCATGTTTAAAATCTATTCATCATACAAAAGTCAATGCTAGAAGATAGCTACATATTTGAAGCACTTCCGGCTGTATGCATCCAGAAGTAAAATTGGAGACTTAAGTTTAGTTTAATGTTACAGCTAAAGTAACTTATTTTAAGGATGTAAATAGTCAGCAAAATAATCAGTTGTTTCAGGATTACTTCAGCTGCATGAACTAACTCATCACAAGATCATGCAAGAGCCATTGTAAGTAACATTGGGAACATAAAAAATTGCAGGAGCAGACAGATGGGAGTGACTGAGGAGGAGAGGTAGTAAGATAGTAGAACTATCTTAGCAGCAAAGCCCAACTTTGTCAAGATATCAAGGAGTGCTCTTGGGGACACTGATACAGATGTGCAATATTCAAAAGAACAATTTAATCATATTTGCAAGTTGTTTCCCTCACTCATTCACACACAAAAAAGTAGTTTTATGATAATAGCATGAATTTGTCCTCATGACAGCAACTTGCAAGTATCTCTGGTGTTTTTCACCAGACAAGTAATTCCCTTTCACTATAGCCATGAGTTTCTGTAATGGTTGGTGAAACACTGAAACGGTCAGAAGTGGCAGTAAATGCATTTACACTGTTATCGGCAGGAAATCAGGAAGTTATTAGAAAAGTCAACAGACTTTGTAACTATTTTGATGTATAATCACCAATATAGGAATTACAATACAGCATTTTTCTACTTCTGTTTTTTAGAGGATAGTAAGTCCCAATAGTAGAAAACATTTAAGAACAATGATACAAAGCTATTTTTAAAAGCTGATTACATGTTTACAAAATAATTATAGTATGTCTGAATGGAACCTTGTAATAGAAATAATGAAAGGAATGCATTTTCAATTAAATATGGATCTTTCCTGATCCCACTGAAACTAGGACGTCCAAATACATGCCCGAAGTGGAAGATAGGCCATTGGGCAGGATTAGAGCAGAGTTAGCCTGAACAAACCCCTGAAAGACACTCTGAATATCAAATGCTCAAAGTCAACTCTTTCAGTGTTCTACTCAATATTTTCTTGTGAAGAAATTGCTGGAAACTTGACTTATATCTCCTACTAGATAAAGGACAAAAACTTTCCAAGTTGCCCGATTATTTGACTAGTTCCTAAACATAAACCAGAACCTCTGGTACAGAACAGCATCAAACACCCCAAATTCACCAGAATATGGATGTACTGCCTTTTTCTACTGACAGGAGAAGATAATCTTCCAAAGCAACAACCATCTCTGTATTAAGGCCGGAAGCTTGCAAAGCTACTAGATTGTTACAGCATCCAGGTAATACGGATTTTTTTATCATTTCTCTGTCAATTTGCTTTGAAAATGCAAGTTGCTCACCAGAAATCATACAGCTGCTGTTATACATTCAGAATGAAACAGTGATGCTTACTAACACAGCATGGGTATAGGTCATGCAAAAGCACTTACAAGCTAGATGGAGAAGTTGTGTGGCTGCCTCTCTGTCATGCCTACATGCACCATTCTGGAGTGTTAATGCGAGGGAGAACAGCAGATTTCAGTTCTTTTAATACTCAAATACTCATCTATCCTATTAGAAAGGAATGTGCCCCCAAAGGAGATTTCTGGGGACACAAGGTCATGGTATAATTTTAGGAAAACATAAATCAGATCCCCTGGCTTTGAAATTGTCAGAAGTGCTTATATTATTGCATAGCACCTTAAGGGATCATGGACATATATTATTTATTTTAAAAGTATTATTTCCAATTACCAAATACCATTTAAAAACCTGTCGATTATACCTTCAGAAGCTTCACAATAGGTAAGTGTAAAACTAAATAAGTGGTCTGCACTGAGAAGAGAAAAATCTATATTAGGACATGCATCTTTCTTTGGTATTTAGAATAGCTTTCATCTGTGACTGCAAATTCACTTGGATTCCCAAGCAGCTGACCTTTCTTTCTTCTGCAGTCTCACTAAATTGATTTCACATATACTACCTTTTTAAATGAGTTAGCCGACCATTTTGCTCAAAGTAGTGAAGCTCTAGCTATCACATCATTTCTTCTTTGCCAAAGTCCTTTCAAAAACAAAATAGAACCAAAGAGAAGACAATATGTTCCATATCGTGTCTTTCCATTTCCAGATATCCCTGGGGCAATGAGAAAACACTTAACAATTCAAGCTCTGCATGTAACTGTGGTGGTGATTAAACTCTGAACAATACCTCACTCACAAATTTGGATAAGGAATTACAGTAAATGTCAGAAGGAAATAAAGTCAGTTGAGATACAGGTTTTCAAATAATTATTCTGAGTTTAACTGGTGATCCTGAGCACCCTTTTTGTTTGTAGAATAAAGGATATAATCAGATATGCCAAGCATGATTGTAAAGCTTGAAAAAACCTAGTGGAACAGGATTAAAACCTCACAAAGGAAAATAGTTTCCAAAATTATCTTCCTTACATTAGGTAGTCTGTAACAAATACCAAGGAAATTTCTCTCTACTTCTTTTGCAAAAGATCACATTTTTCAGATTGTCACTTCATCAAGTAGCAGCCACTGTAGCAACTCAGGTTTCCTGTTTAGAGGATGACTTATCTAATCCCACCATTGGTGCCCAGCAGTGCACCAACACAGCAGCATGGTAGAGGCCTGCTGTGTGAATTCTGAGCCTCAAAACATCCTGATCAGTTCACTAAGTCTGACTTAGACATGGTCAAAGTAGTCATTTGAGAAAAGTTAATAAGGTTGAATTGTAACTCGCACATTTGTGCAAGCAAGTGCTATTGTAAGTCTTGCCCAAAATGGAGAGAGGAAATGAAGACAGGGAAAGAAAAGTAAATGACATCTACACACCTTTGAATAGTTAATGCTAAGAAGCACAATCATATCTGGCTACAAGAAAAATCAAACCAGTTATAAAACCAATTAAATATTCCCTGACATCTCAAATTTATCTGTGGCATACTGCAGCATTTTGGGTATTGTGTCGTGTCTGCACCAGCTCAGGCATAAAGATCTGCAGCTGACAATAGTACAATGCCAACATGTTCGCAGTCATAGAATGAGGAGATATTTTCTTTCAGAATAATCTTTTTACCCTAAGAACATGTCCAATGACTCTGTATTACAATCAGAGCAATCTGCAGCATCATCACTTCCATTTGGTCTCCTGAAAAGTTCCTCCTATTAAGCTGCACTGCTCTTGCACAGCTGTTTGGCTGCTGTCTCATGCTGAGAAATGCTCTCCAAACACACTAATGCTGCACTGGCACATTGCATAAAAGAGGCTCCTCCTACGTATAGATACAACAGTGTTGTGCCTAGCTCATTGCACATAAACTATATCATTTGCCATCTGTAATCTCTCAGCTACTTTGCATTGAATGTAGTCTAAGCAGGAATTTACCAGAATGGACAGGTGCTTTTTTCACTTTCATAAGCCCTGCCCAGTGCAGCACTTGCTCCTGTATTAAGAGACCTGCTTGAAACACTACAGCTGCACAATGCCTCTTTTATCCCTCCTCCCTAGATTATGGATGAAGCCCCTATTTAGCCATATATTTCATGTTCAGACCAAACATGGCTCAATTGCTTAAATGTAAAATAAACAGTATTATATTCTTCAGGTTCAGGGTGGCCACAATACAAATCACCTTTCCTTTTATGTGCCATGTACCATACGTGCATGCTCCGACATAAAAGCTTCTGGAGTGCGACTCCCAAACCTCAGTGATGCACAAAGCATTCCTCTGAGACAGAGCCCTTTGTTTCACATATCCTGCTCTCTCCTGCTGCTTTGCTTGTAATCTGCTATCAGATCTCATATGCAATTTCTTATAGATATTTGTGCCTAAAAGCGATTTGTATTCTTTTCCTCATCTTGGAAGATAAAAATTTGCAGGATATTTTACAAAAGCAGGGAGCATGAAAGATCATTTTTCTTTCAAGTGAAAAATAACCAAGAAAAGATTATAACTATTTTTTTCTAGTACCATAAAAAGAAAAAACAACCCCAGAAACAATATCAAAGCTAAGAAAGATGAATGCAAGCAGGCAGTTTGACTGTCTGTGACCCATGTGATGTTAAGCAAAGAATGGCTCTGGTTTTCAAAATATGTTTGCTTTCTTGTGGTAATAATCATACTACTATCTAGTACTATTTGCTATAATTACAGGTAAATTACAGCTTAATATAAAGGTTTTGCAGCTATAAATAATTTAAATTGTTTAGATTTAGCATGCTCTAGAAATGTTTATACCAGTTTTTAGAACTAAGTTTTACTAATACGGAGAGAGGAGTTAATTTCTTTTTTCAAGAATATATGGATGAACTTCACTGAATTCCAGTTCAGCATTCAGGCTTGCACTATAAATATGAAATACCTTTATGAAGCACCCTGTGATGCTTCATAACTTGTTGGGAGTTTTCTATTTCTGTTACAGATAAGAAAATCAAGATTCCTTCAGAAATGGTACATTCATGTCAGCTTTCACTCCCAACAAATAAACAAAACTACCCTAGAATACAAAGCAAAAATAATAAATAAGCCATTTCAAATGAAGGTTTTGCTCAAGAACTGATGAGAGTTTGCAAAAATATCCAATACTAACACGTCTATTGACATACCTATCAGAGTATAGTGATAGGTAGATTTTTTCAGTTCTAATAAAAATACATGGTGAAAGAATTTAATAAGGCGGGGTCTATGTCTGTGTATTAGTTTGAGTATTTCTATGGTTATGCTTGCCAACAGAGATACAGAAGCATGGATCTGAGCAAGGATGAAGGTATCCTGCCTAAAGTTGCTTGTATTAATTTGGATAATATAAGCACTCAACTGTCCCAACACTGTGACCTCAGTGGAGAGGAATACAAAAAATTTCTTGTGAATATAATATCCATCCTCTTCTAATTTAGCCATTAGGTCTCTTCCTCCTGCCTTCTACATTGCTGAACTAGGAAAAGGATTCAGAAACTTAAGAAGATGCAGGATATCTGAGGCCTACACATCTAACTCCACCTTCTGGTAAACCAATGGCTCCAATATGGCTCATTTTTTCACTTAATATCTGATTAAAATCCTCCCCTTTCATAGAAAACAAAAAATTTTGAGGCTTGTGATAGCTAACAGACTACCTTGAATTCAACACTTCTACATGAAGACTCTTCTCACTACAGAACTAAAACTGTCATGAACGACAGAGGCAGGGGGAGAATTCATACATCATCTCAGTCTTCCTGTACCAAATGCTCAGCAACATACTTAAAATATGTTCTCAACAGAGGGAGTAAATATTTAGAATACAATCAAACAAAGTACTGAAAACACATGTTTAGTTTGGGACACATCTTAGAATCACAGACTCACATGCTTAAAATCTGACATAGCACATGCTGAAGAGTTTCACATATAGAAGTTCTCTACAGAGAAAAGAAATAAAATCCTTCACTCACTGAGCCAGGGAAGGAGGGCCCAAACTACACTATAAAACTCTTCAGAAGCAAGCAGAATCAAATTATTCTTTAAATGGTGATCTCATTCAATATTCCTACTTTCCAGAGTTTTTTAATGGTGAAAAATCAATGTCCTAATTGATTTCTCAACCATTTTTCGTTTTTGTCTGTAAGCAAATGGCATTAATAATGAACTGCTCTGGAGAAACACTTTGATTTATTAGTGTGCTATATTGTTGTACAATTAGAGGCTTCACTCTTTCCCAAACTTCCTAACCTATTCTATTCTGAACAGTTTAAAATGTCTAATTTTCCAGAGAAAACTCCTTTTATCTTTCTTAATTAGGTGAGTGCACATTTCATACTTGTATCATGTCAATCATGTAATTTTTATATTGCTATCTAATTGCATTTAAGAAAGTGGATTCAAGTGGATTAAGGAAGTAAGAAAACTATCAATGACCTCTTTTTCTGACCTCTCTAACTTTTGCTTCCATGTGTTCCCTGAATTAGATTTGCCTTTGCAGTAGAAACCTGGAAATAAAACAGGATTGTGGCTCAATAAAGCTGACAGACACAGTATTTAATTCTTTTACCCCATGATCACCAGGCAGAAGCAAAGATATTCAGAAGGGAAGTATCTATAACTACGCTGTCTCAAATAGGTTCGCGTTGCTTTTGTCCCTAGTGGAACTTAAGCAATCTCACAGCAGCCTAAATTATGCTGCTGATCCTGAAAGTGATCTCAGCAGTGAGATACCTTTTCTATTGTGCCATAAAAGCGGGGTGGGGAGAAATACGTTCAAAAGCATGAGACAGCCTGGGGATTCTCTATGCTGAAGAGATGTCTTACTGAACTGCTATTTTTAAATATACTATTAGAAAAATTGGCACAAATTTAGAGGCCTAATGACTCAGTTGAAACTGCTTATTGATAAGCAATGTGCATGTCTTAGCTGAGAATTGTACTATACTTCTCATAGAGGATTCTTTAAACTGCATTTTATTAACACCTCATTAAAATCTTATTAAGCTCTTCAAAAAATGTGTAAGAAACCTAAGAGTTCTTTTTAAATTTCATTTGAAACCATGCTTATATGACTGTGAGTAAAAGGAGAGAAAAGTAAAACAGGAAAAGCACTAACTGAGCCTTATGCCCAGCATCTCATCTCGGGCAGTACAAGTAAGAACAAGGCTGGTTATGTGATTGATTTCTTTAAACGCTGTTTTGTACCAGGTATGTGCAGACACTGCTGATACTGTCACAAATTAATATGATGTGGTGTAATTTTCATGAAACCTGTAATGAAAATATTAACATACACACCAATACTGTATGTCTGCTTCCCAATACAAGAAGAAATAAAAGAAACTTTAAAAGAATGTATGAAATATCAGCGTAAAAAATAGGACAGCCTTACCAGGTTTTGTGTTGAGGTCATCAGTGGATTTTCTCTTTGGTATGCTTATATTCTTAGGAAGCAAAACTAAATCTTTGACAATATATTTGCATTTCATTTATTTACTAAGTCTTTTCAGCAGCAGAACATAGTGTCACTTCTTACTCCTTAGAACTGTTCTTTTTATACAAATGCAGGTCTCCTGGGAATCATAGAGGTGCTTTAAAATTATTTATTTTTGATGGATCTTTATATACACATGGATTTTATATGACACTGTTTCAACTAAGGACTAGATTACTGATGTCAGTATTTAAAAAGGAATCCACATTTTTTTTCCCTGAAATATGGTCCTGAATCTATTTTTAGTCTACTTATTTATTAAATGAGATTTTGTGGTTGCTTTTTCCTTTCAGGCATCTTTTTAATCCATGAGCCAAATTTGCAACAGAAGGACAAGGTTTTCAGAAGGAAGTTCTGAGAAAGTCTAGAAAAATTGGTAATTGATTGAAGAAAAAGTAACTGATTAGAAAGCACTTTTCTGAATGAAAGATGTGAATAAATTAGCTTTTGTTTTCAACTCCTTGGCAGAAGAAAGCTGCTCTTGGTGCCTGTATGATATGACTTGGCTTTTAGGTAAATCAAATTTTGACAAAGCCTTTGTGCACGTCCATTTTTACCTAGTAAACAAACATGACACAGTGGGAAGCATTGGTACAATCTGGCATTACTGTAGGTGTTGGGGGAGAAGGTTATAGAGGATATGAATGAGACAGAAATAATAAATACTTGTTATAAGCCTAAGGTAGCAAAGTTTCTTTACTATAACACAAAGAATGTATCAGTGCTCAATTCATTAGAGTGCCTATCTCTATCCATATAGTCTGACTGGAAGTAATGGCAATTACCCATGCCTGGTTTAAATCTGTGACTCCATTTTTAATGGACCTGTTACATCATGGCTTAAGTTGGAAAAAAATTAAATACATGGCCAGTATTGTTAATTCGCATGGACTATTAGTACTGCTTTTCTCAGTTTCAAAATAAAGATTCTAGTGTTTTTAAACAACTCATTTATTTTCTTCTTTGAGTTTCTTGGCCACCCAAATTCAAACACTTTAAAAGGATTAGTGTTAAGACACTGTCTGACTCTCTGAGCATCAAGCTTATTTATAGAGGATAAAGTTAGACACCCAAGTGTTGAACACATAAAGCAGAGGAAATTACTTCTCCTCTCATTTGCTCATTAGACAAGAGATCCTATTAATCATTTCCCAGTTATTTTTGTTTTCTGTCCTCTCCACTTTGGCTTGGTGCTTCTGTATTTTTCTCCCATTCTTCCTTATATTACTCCTTAGATCACCTATTTACACTTGGAATAACATCCCTAGAAGCATACAACATCCCACTTGTATTCCTCCTACAGTATGTCTTAACAAAGCATAAATATTTCAAATTATTTCAGTCCTAAAGTCCACATACAATAGAAGACTTCTTGTGAACCAGGAAATGGAATCTAGTTTATAACATAACAGGGAGAACAGTTGCTCCAATAGTTAATAAAACCCCAGTTAATGTAAGGGAATCTAAATAAAATGTGACCAATAGCAATGATTATACAAGCTAAAGGAAGAGTGTTAATGCTGGACAGAAGTCATACTCATTCCTCACATGCTGAGCACAAGGTGATGTGTAACACCAGGCATACAGAGAAAAAAAGACAGAAAACAGAAGACAGAAATAGGTGAAGCAGTAAAAGAAGAAAAATGAGAGCGGAAGGAGAATAGAAAAGCAGATAGAGCTGACAGATTACTTCCAACATCAAAATAATGGATCATGACAGGTAAATTTATTTTAATTTGGTGGAGCATGTGCTCTCCAAGTATCTGATACTCAGATGGTACCTTTCCAGTAATCTAGCACTGTGCCCCAGCTGCAACACCAGAGCACCTACTGTATCCTCAGACTGCTGAAAGCCACGCCTCCTGTCCATCACAAACACAGATTACTTTTCATATTAAGTGTAAAGAATGCACCATTCAATTAATTCCTTTTTCCCTTCTGCATTGTTATTGCCAATAGAATTTTTAAAAATGTCTATATGTGCAGCCAGGGAGTCACATCCTTTCATTCAGGCCCATGGAGTGTGCCTCTTGCAAATGATAAAGAGCCCTTATATAGTAGCATAAAAATACAGTATAGATAATGAAAAGAAAAACTTCTCTACAGTGCCTTGCACTTAATAAAACCTGAAGGGTCAATAAATAAATAAAAATCTATTCCCATTCGGTTATTGACCTGGCAGTAACAAACACCAACAGAGTTTATTTTTTAGCTGAACAAGGAGAAAAATTTTAAGAGAACAGTAACATAAAAAGTCCCACTTCTGAAATAATAAATTATTAAAATTCTTAAAGGAGATGTTGGGAAAAATCACTGTAATTATGCTTATTTAATATTCAGGTCCTCTTTCTGTAACAAACATGAGCATGCACTTACATTTTTAAAAAGTCAGACTTGTAAATTCTTGAAGAACAAATCCCCTTCAATTTTTCAGCCAGCTTAATTTACCAATATATTTAAATATATTTTGTTGGACAACCATTACTTGTAGCACCTATCTATCTTCATCTGTCTCTGTTCACATTGTTCTTTCCCATTCTTTTTTCTTTTCAGGTAAATGAAAAGCGGCCCTTCAATGATTACTTCTCTACTTTTTTTACATCAGTCATGACTTTGTACCAGAAAAAAAAAAAAAAAGAATGAGAAAGGTTTTTGTACTCTAAGTGAACCATAACTCTATATAATTCATATTTAGTATAAACATACATTATTTTCTTTTTCCACCATGCCAAGAGCAAATGTTGGAAGCAATCAGGTCAAAGTCCACATTTTCATATCAATCATGTCTAAACTTACCAAACACCTTGCTTCTAAACTTTTATTTAGTTGTTTGGTTTTGTACTTTGTACAGAAATATACCCAAAGTATTTTAATACTCAATGGTACATGACAATGCATAATGGTATGCAATGGTACACATTTAATACACAATGGCACCAGAGATTTTGCCATTTTAATGTTCTCTTCAGGTCCTGGGGGCACTGTATGTATGGATACTACAATGTACCAGGCAATAATTCTATTTAAATTAATTAAAAATTAAGCTCCAGTGGTTGCCTTTTCCCTCCCTCAGCAGGATATTTAGAGGGTTCTGGGGCTCTCAGGGCACAGGGGGCAACTGTGGTCCTTCCTCCAAGCTGCATGCAGCTTTACATGGAATGTCGTGGAACACCTCAAAGCTCTGCCATCACAGGATCTTGTATCCTCTGTGCAGGCCCACAGACTGTGGCTAATTCTGAGTCTGTGTAAGGGGGTTAAAAATTATCAGCTTCCCATGGGAAAAGGCCCGAAGAGTAAGACTGAATAGAAGTCAGGAGGGGGATGGTGATGGAAAATATCTGCAATAATAATAATAATAATAATAACAAAATTTCTGTGACTATAGCTCTCTGCCTTGCAACTTCCTGTGCTAGGTCATTATCCCAAAGAAGCAGTTCAGATCATCTCAAAACTGGGATCAATTTTTTGCAGGTATGTGCAGCTGAGGGAAGACAACCTCACCTGCAAGTTCCACAAAAACCCCACATTATGACCTCTTTCTCTCTGGGAACATGAAAATTAATCCATGCTTCTAGTTGTGAATCCCCTCCTGTAGCTCCAGGCAATGGAGGGTAAAGATGTACCTCAGAGATCTGCAGATATCACATGATGGTACTTACTTGCCTCAGAAGTTTGTTGACAGGTTATGTTCATTAGTTTTCGTATGAATCACACTGTTACTAAATTGATAGAGCTACAGAAAAGCCTACCAGTGACCAAAAATAAATAAGAACACTTCTTCTCCCTAATTCACCATCTGCCACAAGCTTATGACACCTTCAAATTGCTTCAGGTAGCTAAGGCATGCTTTCTATAGACTAGGTTCACTATTTACTTGGTTTTTCCTCAGAAAGTGCAAACAATTGGCATTCCATTAGTACAACCCTGAGGAACCATCCTGTATTTGGTCCACTTCTGTGATGTTTTCTAAATGCACTTACTAAAATCATTCATTCCACAGCTAAAAAATACACTTAGATATGACTACTACTGGTAGATATTTTCTGAGTTGGTGCTGAGGAAGAATAGCATAACTACATACAATCAGACCAACCCAGGACTAACTAGAGCAGAGACCAAGAGCAGGGGACTTGGGAGAAGCAGAAAAACAAGGCAAGCCAAAATGTTAATTCTCAACAGTGTTTCTACACCCTCCAGACACTTTCAGCACATGGATTTAATTTATCTTTGTAGTAACCATTAATAGATGCACTTGGCCAATCCTACTATAGAGGATTCCTCCGTATAGGCTTTTAGACCCAACATAACTTCTAGCTCAACAACTCAGATACCCACCGCACAAAAGGTCACCTTTCATGTTTGAAAACATATTCCTATAGGTTTCTTTTCATGTCCTTATTTTTGTGATACATAATTATATAATGTTGACACACTGGTCATAATTTTACAAATTTTTTATTCAGTCATATCTGATATGTAGTTATCCCAGGTATTTTTTCCTGATGCCCTCCTTCAAATCTTGCCATTGCATCATTTCTGAGATGGGGGAAAAAGGAAAATGCCTTACAGGACTAGAGATGCAAGCATACCATGGACGTACACAATGTCAGAGACACATTACTAAAACTTCTTAGTGTTTGATTTTCTCTTTTGATTGATAAGAGAATTAGTCTGACATTGTCTTGGTACCCTCTATCATAATTCCTAGATTTCATTCAGAGTAACGATTAGCTTAGCGCTGGTCATTTTATAAGTGAAATTAGAAATTTTTGAATCCTTTAGTATTTATTTCCTTTGGATTTTATCTGATGGGCCTACAGACTAGTTCCAGCAACTGAAAACAAATTAAGGTGACCAAGAGCTGAAACCTAGATACCTAAGTTAAAATAAACACAATTTGCAGCAATTGCAATAAAAATGGTGGTACCATATTCTCTTCTGACATTGCAAATGCAGTTAACATCCCACAACTGACGTGCTTTGCATGGGCTAACTGTTCTTCCTGACACAAAAGGGATCTACACTGTCCTGACTGATACAGGTTTACCTAAATTAGCTATTTTATTTGCAATTACAGGGGGAAATAATGTGTCTTGTGTGTATTTAATGTAAAATAAGAGACTTTATGCAACAGCAAGTTCTGGACTTACATCTGGAGTGTGTGGATTTTTTTTTTTTATAAATGCACAAAACCACTATAGGTAAAGCATAAAAATAAAAGCAAAAAGATTGCAGATTTTCATTTAATTTAAATGCAAATGAAACATGTCTGGCCTAGATTCCCCAAGTTTGTCAAGCTGGAGCATGTGTGAAAAACATTACAAGAGGTAAGTCTCAACAACAATCTGATGTTTGAAAAATGAACTGTTGATGACTTGACCACTAAAAAAATAAATAAAATAAATTACAAATGGAAAAAGAAATGTGAATTTCCAGTTGCCTGTAAGCTGGATTTCATTTGTACTGACATAAATAAGCAGCTTGAATATTTTTTCTGCAATCTTAATCAAGATTTTATATTGGTGTCATTTAAATATTTAATCAGTTGGATGTAAGTAGATTTTCTTAGAATTATGTGAGTTACCCTGAATCAGGTACATAGTACTTTCACATTTTAGCTTTTATTCCTTCTTCATTTGCAATAAATTCATAATATATTTGGCCCACACCTATCTGCTTTATTGAACCCTTTTCATTATAGTCTTTTCAGCTGTGATGTTCCTTGTTCTCTTGAGTTTCAACATGGGCAGTCCATTTTGCAGCAGGTTCCCCTTTTAGAAGCATCAGTTATAGAAAATAAGAAAGTCAAGCTTCTAGAATTATAGTCATTTTAAGCCAAACGTTTTCTTCCAATTCTATTACATAAGCAGTGATTTTGGACCCAAAAAGTACCAAGACTGCCATGGCATTATGGATTCCCACACTAGATAAATGATGGAAAATTTCACTCCATTTTTTTTGATTCCTGTGTCTGGGCTTTTCTCAGCAGAAAGCTGACACAGCCTGTCCTACCTTTGCAGTAATATCACCCACACTGGTAAACTGGAATTTGTGGATTATGTGAGATCCACAGCCTGGAATACTAGCTGGTAGTGGCTTTCGCATGAACTTTACAAGTAGCAATGTACTGTTGCCAGTTGCTGAATTATATCTGAGGTTGTACAAGGGTTCAAAATCAAGCAGGATTGGGAGTTTGGGAGATTGGGCTTTTTTGTTGACCTTCAAGAGCAGGAAAAAAAATATGTGACAAGAACTAATAGCTTCTTATTACCTACAGGCATTTACAGTTCGCTGCATGTTGGCCAATCCAGAACTAGGCATAGGACTGCAAATAATAAGATTTACAGGACTCAGATCAAGGATCTTGCATTAGTTCTGGTTACTGAAAGCCCTGAAATAGCAGAAGAGTGTCTGTTACCAAAAGAATTAAGGCTACTTCTCAAATAGATAGAAAGTTTTCAGTGGGTAATTTTAGGATTTGGATCGTGCAACACAAGGCTAACCTGAGGAATGGTACTAGCATGAGCATATGCTGGCAGCAATAGTTCACAGCTAGCCCTCATTCCATAGGGTGCCTGAAGAAACAAGAGCTTTAGCCCTTTTTACTACATTTAACACCCTTATCCTAAGAATGGCTCAAATGAACGTGGCAACCTGGACAGCCACATAACTTGTTGCTGTTTCTGAGCTGCCATTCAAGTCAAGTTTAGATTACACTTGGGATTAGTAGAAAGATGATAAAGATTCAGTTAATTATTAAGGTTAACAAAGACAAAAAAGATGAGGGCTGATACCAGCTGGGCAACTTTTCATGGATATTTCAGGAGAAGGTATGGGATATTAGGCTAAGATGGATGGTAGCTTAGCAGCTAGAATTTCAGTAACAGTAACAGGCAAACGTGTTGTATTTTGAAATATTTCTGAAACAAGATATACACTGCAGAAGTGCAGTGATGTGGCTCTCAATTTGTTAGGACTGGGTTCATTTAGGGCACAGTTTTAATGGATGCATATATTCATAGACCCACTGACAGGAACATTCTATAACCCACCTGCCCTCATTGCAGCACGTGGGTGTTTTCAGATTCCACCAGAGGAGCAATCCTTCTGGTCCCTCCTGTTGTGAATATCCACTCTACACCACAGCTAAACCTACATGCTGATCCAGTCTTCAACAAAACAGAAAAACTGTTGGCCATATTTTGCCAATCCTTATCTTACTGATAAGGATTTTGTGTGACCTGTCAATCAACCTAAAACTTTGTTGTCTCCTACTTCCATCCATAACTGAACTCTTAATACAAGACCCAACTGAAAACATGGTTCTCAGATTTGGTTTGTAGCTTTGCTCTGGAGGATCTGGTAGGTTCTCCACTCTAACCCTTACTCTACTTTATTCCATTTTGTCCTGTCTTAGGCAAAGTCTTACCTCAGAACAGAACATTTCATGCCATGAAATCACAGTACTATTTCTCCTTGTTTTCCTATCTGTCTTGCAGGATTTAATGACTAGCCTTAACCTTATCCTCAGAATAAATCAGGAAGGAATTGTCTTGATGGCTTCAGCATCTTTATATCTTGCAGTATTCAGCCATAATCATAAATTCTTCAGTGTCCACTATTCCAAGCCCCAAGCCTCAGCCTTGGACATGACCTACCATATACCTGTACCTGCAGACACAGAATTGCCACTGCTGGAGAACCACTGTCCTTTCAAAGAACATTTACCCTTCAACTACTTGTTCAGCTCATGCTATAAGAATCATGTGCTTTTTGGGCTGTCTTACAGATGGAAATCAGTTTAGAGCAAAGTGCTGTCATCAGACTGAAGTGTAATCATCCTGAATACTACAGCATCTAACTAGGATATATTTATATTCTGTACAGGGAAGTTCAAGGCAGTATCACATAGAAATACTAGATCTAGGTGAGCTTAGATTTGCACTCTTAGACCCTGCAATTTTAGGCCATAAAAGGGTTATTTCTACATTATTGGGGTACCTAAATCTCAAGTACATGGCAGTGCCTCTGAGTACAAGTGTGAAGCCATTATCTCGCTTCCAGACTTAAGTACTGTCAGATCTTTCGTGCAGAAATGGGTCTCCTGAACACAGCAGTAAAATAAGACTGTGATAACACTCCGATTTTATAGTAGCTTAGCAGCAGGAATGAAATTCTTTTCTGGCTTCCTGGCAGATCTTCTCCAAAGCACTTCATCTATCATGGTGTGTGGATTTCTGCAGTGGAGACAACCAATATCCACTAGTGAAATTGCTCTGGTTTTTAAAACTAATTAAAGTACAACTTGGAAAAGACAGTGGATATGGCTTTGCTAGTGAGGTCTTAGGATTAGAAGAATTGATCAAAGAGGGAGACCTCCGCTTCTGTCCCTTCTTTAAAGAATATTCATGCATTTCATCCTGCAGCTTTTTCATATGTAAGCTGTTGGGACAAACGCCAGGACTCATATCTTCCCATCATCAAGAAAAGTGTGAAGTTAGAGGACATGCACAAAATACTCCCTCCTACTCTTAAAAGAAGCCAGTGCACATCTTTCTTTAATAACAGCACTAGCAGTACTATTTCTCAAAAATATTAGTAGATTTTCAATGAAATGCATCACAGAGAATTGATCAAACAGGATGTCTGTAAGTTATCCTGTAAAACTTTATCAAGACTGGGGAAGAGGACAGGTATGGTGTGGGATCCACAGCGAATTACAAGCCTCACTGAGGCTGGTGGTTGCTGTCAGCACTTTCTGGCTCAGCTGGAGCAATCAAGTTCCATTCCCTAGCAAGAATAACAGATTTAGTTTTGATACCTTTGTTATCACTTTGATAGAACATGTTTTGACCAAGCACAATTTTAGAAGACAATTTTCTAGATTCATAAACAGTATGGTTTATAGTAACTCCGGTGAACTACAGCCCAAGTACATTTGGCTGCAGAACCAGTGCAGGGGAAAACTGCCTGTGTCAGTGACAGGTGTACTGATTGCCTTTGCAAGGATTCTGGGTCACTGATTGCAGCCTGTGCAGCTTGAAGGAGAAAGCCAGAAGCAGCAACTGCAAGGGTGACTAATTGAGAGCACAGACACAAGTTGTAGAGGGTAGGATACAAGAGATGTGTCGATTTTGAAATAAAGCATTTTCACACTGTGTGTAGAGAAATATGACTTTCTGCAAGTAAACAAGATTAGGCCAGAGACTACGCCAGACATCAGAGGCTGCTTTTTAATTCTAGAAGAAAAACTGAAGTCAATAGGTTTAAATCATATGCTAAAATCAGGTGTCATATACAAATATTTTCCAGATTTATGATCTTTGCTTTTTAAATAAGAAGCCAAATTAATCAAAACACTGAAAGAACTGAGGGGAAAAATAGCCCAAAAATTAATGACTGCTGGCATGTCTCCATTTTCTACCCATCAACAGCAGCTTTGAAACTCATGGCCTAGATGCTATAAGCATTATACTCAGGCTTAGGTTCGTGCACATTAATCATATTGAAGACAATGTTTGCGTAGTTTCTGTACTGTTTAAGAGAACAATATGGGAAAATGACTGCAACACCAAAGTCAGGGAAAGCCATTTATTTTCATACTTTTGTTTCTTCTCACACAAAGAAAAGGAAAATCCATAAGACACGTTAGAATTTAATTGAGGAAAACAGGCTTCACAGTCTTAGCAATGAAACATTTGAAATTATTGTGGCAAGTTCCATGTTACTAATGCAGACATTTAAAAGCAGAAGATACTATTGTGCTCCTGATGTCAGGTTAAAAAATAGTATAAACTTTGAGTGAACACAAATGTATTTCTCTCAATAAGGGTTTTTCAGAAGATTAATACAGAGACTTTGATTCTACAAATATCTGTACTTTTTTCATTTATGAGAATAAGCAGCTGAAGTTAATCTACTGAAATGAGATGCAATATTTGCTTAGAACTTTGCCTTGTTTGATAGGAGACTCAATATAATAATCATAAGAGTTTTTAATCAAAGGAATGTGAAGATACACTTTAACTGTGTACATAGCAAAAGGAAAAATATTATGAAATAAAGAGATCATGGATTTCCTATCAGTGATTGAGGTTATGTCAGTAATGATTATCAGCACCAGAGAGTAAGAATTTGACCATTATATCTTAATGTATTGCAAAGGAACAAGCAACTTATTAGATTTGTTTATACTATTCTTCCATTAGCAGAGTAAGTGACTTAAATTGGGTTTCTTTTACTTCAGAATTGAAAGAATGAAGAATAAGTTTGCCTAGTTTTTAGAATATTGTATTAACCAAAAAAATACTCAGATATGCATAGCAGGAAAGGTTAGTAAAAGCCATACTGTTTATTAAGCTAGAAGACTGTCTTCAAAAATTGTGCTCAGTCAAAACATTTTCCATCTAAGTGATAACAAAGGTATCAAAACTGAACATGTAAGGAATAAAACCACTCTACAGGGCAATGGAAAACAAGAATGTTGCAAGCAGTAGGATTCTTCTGCGTAGTTTAGGCATGAGACTCAAAAAAGATCTGTATCCTACTAGAGATTTCTAGTCCATTCCCACCATTAAGTTGAAAGAAAAAGAATAATAAAGATACTCTGCCCTTGGGCAAATGGAATTCACATGTTTGACACAAAGCAACATCCACTGAGATCATGGTAAAAAACCCAAACAATCTCTTCCCAGTTTTTGACTCATTGAGAGGCATGTGGATACAGAGGATAGAGAACAAAACAGGGACATTGCAAAACTGAATTCTGTTCCAAGCTCTCATACAAATTTCCTGTATGACTTTGGAGAACCCACACCATGTGCCTTTCATTCCCTTAAAAACATTGTGCCTGTTGTAAGAGGTTAGATAGCAGTCCTTGAGAGACAAGGGCTTTTACTGTGTGTTTGTACAGCACAAGCACAACAGTGTCAGGGCTTAAATTAAAGTCTCTAGGTACAGTGAATAAAAATGGGCACATTCAGCAAAAATAAGATAAACAACAAAAGAGATTGCACATGATGGTACAATAAAACAAAGAAAATGGACTGCTTGGACTTGACAGCATCTAGGTGTTAAAGGTAACACTGAGTAGAGATAGTAGTATATTTCTGATTCCTGCTATTGACACTTAAATGAAGCTAGAGGGCAAGTTCAGGATTTTTGTAAGACAAATTCTGCCTTGCAAAACATAATTGGATTTGTTGCAGTAATTCCTCTTAAGTGAAGACTAACAATTTTCCCTTTGATAATTATGTTGCAAGGTTTGAAAGAGATTTGAATATCAATGCACCTAATTGTCCTTTCACACAAATGGAAGTTCCCAGTAAGGCTGATAGAACTATGAGTGAAAGCTGAAAACTCAGTCCAGGTGAGATATGGCAGCTCCAGCAGTTAGTTATGAGCATCTACTCCTCATCTTAGTCTTGCCCTGGCTTCTTAAGGTGTCCTTTTAAAAATTATAGGGAAATCCCTCCTCACACAGCAGAAAAAGAATGTGCTTCAACTTTTTGAAGAAAGCTGCATTGCATCAGAAGAGTAAACTTAGTCTTGTTTATGTCATTGCTAGCTGATGTCTCAGATTTCCTGTGGTCTAGTTTGCAAACACTTGAAGATAAGAATCTGACCTTGAGTTTTCCGCTTGGAGAAAAGTCTGTGAAATGAACAACAGATCTGAAGAGTTTGTGGCAAGGTGTGCTGCTGAAGAGAAATAGTGCATCATGCTCCAACAGATAAATTTTCCAGAGTACTTAAGGTTTCTTGCTCATTTATAATCTCATTACACTTCACAAGATATATCAAAGAAATGAATAACTGAAGTCAGGTTATTACTTCAGGGTAAGGTAAGTCTCCTAGCCCACAAGAATTCCCAGGAAGTGTTACTCACCACTGCTCAGAGTTCTAGCCACTTGCTGGGATTCTCATAAGTAAAAAACCTAAATTACTAAAGTGTGGGTGTAGATCTTTAACCATAGCAGTCTACATTACAGCTTCTCCCAAATGGATCTGTAAAAGCTTCATTATCACCTCTCTTTTGCTCAGATTTGCAATGAGGTGTTTGCAATATTTATTCTACAGAGTTTTTCAAACAATGAGCAATCCTAATAAAGACAGCATGTATATGCGCCTTAAATAGGAAACAGCAGGGAAACATTTGCTTATTGATGATGCTCAAGGTCATGTCACCTATTTCATTTACTGGAAGCATGTAGATGTTGCCTAGGACCAATAGACAAGTGATCCTTGTGAGATTTCATAGAGAAAATGTCAGTTAGTAAGGAAGCACTTTCTCATTTCTATATTCTTCAGATGTGTCTATTGAGGAAAGATTCAAATATTTTATAGGCACTACTTATTTTTATTTATTCATATCACTAAGTGTATCACAGAATAACAGAATTGGTAAATGGTCTAGAGCACAAGTCTTGTGAGGAGTGGCTGAGGGATCTGGGATTGTTTAATCTAGCAAAAGGAGACTCAGAGATCTCACTCTTCTCTGCAATTACCTGAAAGGAGATTGTGGCAAGGTGGGTGTTGACCTCTTCACCCAGTTAACAAGTGACAGGATGAGAGGAAATGGCCACAAGTTCTGTGAGGGGAGTTTGAGATTGGAAAAATTTTTGGATTAGGAAAAATTTCTTCACTGAAAGAGTTGTCAAGCATTGGAACAGGCTGCCCAGGAAGCGATTGAGTCACCATCCCTGAAGGTATATAAAAGACGTGTAGATGTGGTGCTTAGGGACATGCTTTAGTGATACTTAAACTTAATTATAAGTATCTTTTAAATTATAATGAAATAATTTTAATTCCATCAGTAAGTAACCCAGGAAAATAGTCAAGTGTAGGTACTGAAGTTAGGGGTTTTTTTTTCTCTTGTCTGGTTGATTGTCCAGCTGACAATTCTGTGAGTTCCAGCAGAGTTAGTAGAGGGAAGTTGCTTTACAGAAAAAGTCCTGTAGGTGCTGGTGAATACCAAGTGGAACATGAGCCAGCAATATGCCCTTGCGGCAAAGAAGGCTTATCCAGGGCTACTTTAGAAGGAGCACTGCCAGCAGGTTGATGGAGGTGATCCTTCACTCTGCATTGGTGAGGCCACAGCTGCAGTGCTGTGTCCAGGTCTGTGCTTCCTGGTACAACGGAAATATGGAGCTGCTGGAAGAAAATCAAGCAGAGGGCCATGAAGATGGTTAAGAGACTGGAAAATCTCTCCTATGAGGAAAGGCTGAGAGAGCAGGAATTGTTCAGCCTGGGAAGAGAAAGTTCAGGAGGGAACTCATCAGTATGTACAAATATCTGAAGGGAGGATATAGAGAATATGGATCCAGGCTCTTCTCAGCAGCGTCCAGTGACAGACCATGAGCAATGTGCACAAACTGGAACACAGGAGGTTTGGTCTGAACATCAGGAAACATTTTACTGTGCAGTTGACTGAGCACTGGCACAGGTTGTCCAGAGAAGTGGTAAAGTCTCCATCCTTGGAGATATTCAAAAGCTGTCTGGACACTGTCCTGGACAGACTTCTCTAGGTATCTTTGCTGGGGGATTGGACAAGATGACCTCCAGAGGTCCCTTCCAACTCAGCCCTTCTGTGATTTTGTGATCTGATTACGAGTGCTCCGAATCATTAATGCTGATGCTTGGTAATTCTTGGAACACTGGCAAAATTCTAGATAATACAAGAAAATGTATGTTATGACAATATTAAAACCACCTATTAGAAAATACCAGTCTTGGCCAAGAATGGCTGGAAAAGAATTGAAAAGTGAGGAATTAAATATGATAGTGTAATTACAGCTAAGCATAATGGGTGCAAGCAATGGATATTTTCATTAACTTGATTGTTTAATGGCGTTACATTTTGGGATGCAAATACACACACTCCACCCAAAAAAAAAAAAAAAAAAGGTTTAACAAATTGCTTTGTGACATTTTAATATTAATTAGAAAACCCAAACAACTTTGACAGAGTTTAAATTATAGTTATAGAATCTTTATGTTTAAGCCAGGATACATCAGCAGCATTTATAATTAATAACTGATATTCAGGTTTTCATCCCTCAATCTGAACAAAAAAATAACATATAAAATGACTAATAAGATCTAGGGGTGAGATTGGAGAGCTGGACACTAAAGAATAGGACACATTACTGACAAAAGTCAAACCAGGTTACTGGGTAAACAGTCCATAAGTGGGGGGAAAAAAGTAAGCAACCAAATCAACAACCCATACTCATCAAGAGAGTATGGGGCATTTCACTTACCAGACAGGAGTCTGTATGTTATGTCTTAAGAAGACTCTGTCCTGCACTGTATGGTCAGATCAATATGAGCACACTGTTTGTGAAACTGTCCGACAGACCAATAAGGAAATAATCCCTGTACAGCCTGGAGTTTAAGACTGCATTGGTTAAAACATTACCACTTTTTGTATCCATGCTAATGCCACTGGGATCATGTGTCTAGTTCTAATAGCTAGAAGAGTAGGAGAGAAATCACAGAAGATTTAGAGAAAATAAATCACAAGGATAACTAAAATGTGGAAAATGTTCCTTACAATGGAGAACTTGCAGCTGCTACCAAAAAAGAGATGAACTCTTCTTTACATGGGGGTGAAAATGTCATCATGTCTCTGAGATAACTGAATCTTTCAATCCAGTAAAGTCTAGTTGAATGCTGCAACTTGCTTAAGTATAGCATCAACTTCATTTAATTAGGTTTTATGTTTCTCTAATTCTCCAGCCCATTCTCTCAGGAAAAAAACTGCTTCTTAAGACCTCCCAGTGACTGATGATTCACACAGCTAAAGAAGTTTGTGCAGCAGAAACATAATATATGCAGATAGCTTTTTCAGTTATCTCAGAGAGCCCCTTTGGCTCATCTTACTAATTCAATGCACATATTTCAGACTGTATGCTTTGAATTACAACTTTCTTTTCCCCTTCAGAATGAAAATGTTCTTAATTATACAGTGAAAGTCCTGACATTCAGTGTCTCTAAATTGTTCATAGTTTTAAACTTCAGCAACCTCTCATGAATTTGTCTCAAACTGCTACTTACCTATATGTTTTTGTGTTTCTGTTTCAATTGTTGTAGCAATGCTCAGGTCATGTCTTCGGGCAGAAAATATTCATGAGGATTTGCTGAATGCTAATAAGATGATCCCTTAGACAGTAAATTCCTTTAGTATAACAAATGTGGAAGGAGATGCAGATAATAAAGAATGGTATTGCAGCAGAACCATACAAGTTTATGTCTTTTGCAATGTTCTTTGAAGCATCAGGCATTCAAACTGTAGATGACACAAGCAAAAACTAAGTTCTTTTGAGCAGAAAAGAGTGAGCAGCCCCATTAACAATGCTATTGTAATCCAGCATTATACCTTTGAAGTTAACAAAAGAAAGAACCACAGATTAAACAATTAGCCAAAATCTGTGTAGGATAAGATGAATGAAGCAAATATCACACTGATTTAAAGCTGTTCAGCTAAATCCACCAAGGGTCTCAGTAAGAATTAGATTCCTGATTTAGCCTTTGGCTATATGTCAGAGTAAAGCCAGAGAGAAAGGTGAAAGGTCAACACCCTATCTCAAAAACTCAATGTAAATTTGGTCATCATTTAACAAAGTCAAGTAAGATTTTAAAAAGCTAATTATTTAGCCAAGGAATTCTGAAACTATAACCACACAAATGGGATAATCCAAGTGTTTGAATCCATGGTCAGTAAACAAAAAGCTCTAATTCCCAACTGCAACCTCTCTTGATCAATCTTCTTTGACAAAACCAGACACTGTTGTGACAGTTCCTCCAAATTCTTGCCATTTTGTCATCTCATTTGCTTCCTTCAGCATCCATCATGCGTGGCTGACAGGCTGATGATAAATCCACAAACTTAATATGTCATCAGGGAAGTGGTTGAGTCACTGTCTCTGGAGGCATTTAAAAGATATATAGATGTGGCACTTAGGGACATGGTCTAGTGGTGGACTTGGCAGTTAGGTTTACAGTTTCACTCAATGATCTTAAAGATCATTTCCAACTTAGATGATTCCATCACCTTAAAAAAGTTGTACTTATCTACCTCAATGCAAAGTGAAGTGCATGACAATGTTCTTATTGAATAGTACTTTTTAAATTTGCCTACCACAGACATGAGAATGTAGGCTTATGTAAATTTTTGTTGCTTTATTGGTAAAATCAAGTTACTATAGAAAATGTATCAGTGTGTATTCTTACTACAACTATGTCTGTTTGCTATCATCTTGTAAACAGAAATATATCATTTGCATGTGTCTCAAGCTGTGAATGCTTATAATTTCTTTCTACCACTGGAGCATGTCACAGACAACTTCTAAGCTCATAAAGACCAACAAATTAATGTCAGTCCTTCATGTCAATTGCATTTGTATGTTAACCATGAGTTTAATTTATTTTCTAGACATATACTAAACCACTGTTTAAAAACAGCCTGTTGGAAGGGAAATGTACTTTCACTTTCCATAGGATAACAGCTATTGATCTCAGAATATTGGGTTTTCTTGTCCCTCCTCATCTAAAGCCACATGCGGCTGCCCATGAAGCCCATAAATCCAGGCTATGTCCCATGGACAGTTCCTGCCCTGGCCTCATCCTGAGCCTGTCAACATCCTGAGCCTATCTCTGACCCTGGATGCCTCCCCCAGGCATGATCCTTGCCTTCATCTGTGGGTTGATGGTCCAGCCAGGCTGTCCTGCCTGCCCCCCAGCCTGTCCTTGCTCTCTGGGTGGAGCAGTGGGACAAACTCTGGCTGGCCATGCCCTGCCCCGCCCTGCCAGCCCAGGAAGCCCCTGCAGCTTCCTTTTCCCTAGGATGCCAGGGAGCAGACAGTACACACGTGCCCAGCCCTGGCAAAACTACCTTCCCTCAAAAGCCTCTCGGTGAATCAGATCTGTGGTGGAAATAAAAGCTAAAATCAAAGTCTGCTTTTTGTTTTGTTTGGCTTAGTATATTAGTAGTTTTTTGTGTGGACCATTATGCAGCTGCATGTTGTCATCCTCACTTTTTCTTCACGTTCTTTGCTGTTTGTATAGAGTCATGTAAAGGAAGATATTCATGGCATATTCAGTCACTGGGAAATCTTATTTGCATTAGAAAAAGTCTGTATCTTGGAAACTCGGTATTAATAACTCTTATCAGGAAACCTGGGAAAGAAGTGCTGTATTATTTTACTTTAAATTAAGGTACTGCTGTAGAATGATTTATTTTAACCATTCTACAAGATACATGGTTTTGAAAAACCAAACAAGAAGGAGAAGAAAGTTGAATATTTTGCATTATGAAATCTTGTTATAATTTGGTGATATTTAGTGCTTCCCATGTGGAGGTAGAGACTGTTTTTTAAATATTGGCTGGCTGTACAGTGAACACAAGTCCCTCAGTCTGGGAATATAATTTAACTCTACAACCTGAAGTATCTGATATCTCTAAAAATTAAATATTTTCTCTGCATATACTGCCTTAGGTCAAATTCCTATATAATTTTTAAAGTCTGAGTAATTCTGTTGACTCAGTCTGGAGACCTGGAAAGTCCTAGCACTTTCATTTCAAATTTTCATATTTTCTACTGTCATCAGCATGGCAGCCTTCCTAACATTTATATGGATGACAAAATTATATCCCCAGTTACTTCCCCCAAAATGATATTGATCAGCTTAATAGACTTTGGCACAATGCCCAGAATTTTCTTTAATAAATAATTTTCCTACTCTCTAAAGATTTTTTTGTCTTGAATTTACACAGGTTTTATAACAAGCCTCTTTGATTAAAAGCCCTATTAAGTATGGTTAAGAATGAATGGAACCAAATTTAGGCAATTCATAATTTTCAATTCCACAAGCCAATATTGGTAAGTATAGAATAGCTCTGACTGTCCCTTACCGAGATATGGGTAATTTTTCAAAGCATAATGCCTGTCCAACCTGGAAAACAGCCACAGGATATGTTACAAAAAATTCCATTCCCTGGCATTTTTGCAGCTATCATGCTTTATGTGTCTGCAGAGATTGTTGACTGTTCTCTGTGGAGTTTACTTCTTGCAGACTGTAAGTGGTAAGTTTGCCCTGTCTCTCACTAAATGACCTTGTTATACTTGCTTTTTTTCACTAATACGGGCTAGACTTTCTTTTTGAAGGTAGATATTTCTGAATTCAAACACCAAATGGAACCACAGCTTTTAGGAACAAGTATTTGCATACTCAGGTGTGAGGTCTGCAAACTCAGAGAAGGCAAATTGCTGCTCTTTCATCCTCACTGTCTTGTCTAGTGTACCCAAGTCACATTCACCTGTTCCATTCTGTGCCTGTGGGTATTTTCTGGTGTCAGGATTCAAAACTATAGGATTTCTAAGAGATGGACAAACTGACAGACAGACAGATAGATAATTATGTCTATGGTGGGTTGAGATCAGCTGACAGTAATCCCCCATTCAGTCACTTGCTCACTTTGCCCAGAGGACTGGGGAAAACAATCAAAAAA
Source organism: Eopsaltria australis (assembly GCA_034509425.1). Taxonomy (NCBI): domain Eukaryota; kingdom Metazoa; phylum Chordata; class Aves; order Passeriformes; family Petroicidae; genus Eopsaltria; species Eopsaltria australis. The sequence goes on from JAVTVJ010000396.1 coordinate 2,915,786, forward strand.
GACAGAAGTCAGATTAAAAACCCCAAAGGTTGAGATAAGGAAAATGTAATAAGTGAAGGAAATGGGAAAAAACCAAGAAAACAAACACAAAAAATACTAAAACAAAAACTACCCAAGTATTTCAAAAGCAATCACTCACCACCAACACATCAATGCCCAGATAGTCACCAGAAACAGATATTTCGGAAAAACTCCCCTCTATTTTCCTGCTTAGCATGATATTATATGGTCTAGAACACCCCTTTGGTCAGTTGGGGTCAGTTGTCCTGGGGCTATTGTCCCTTCCCGACCTCTTGTTCAGCCTCAGTCTGCTCCACTGGGATAGCAAAGTGAAAAACAGAGAAGGCTTTTATACCGTATGAAAAATGTTCAGCAACAGCTAAAACATTGTTTTAGTCAACCATTTAAAATATACTAGCAAATAGGCTGCTGTGAAAAAAATTATCTCCTTCCCAGAAAAACCTAGAACAGTGTTTTTAAAGAAATGAGTGGGCATAGTCTTTCCTGAACAACCCCAAGGGCAGAATTTGTTTCAGTCCACTGTCTACTGTGTGTAGCTAGTTTGGTTTAATACACTGATGATATTCCCTTAGCCAAACCAGGTATGTTTTGGTGGTATTCTGCTTAAGCACAGTCTTAATATTTCTGTTTATGAGTGTAATCAGTCAGAAAAATAAGATTCTATAATCTTAGAAAACAGAAACAAAATGGACAAAGAGATCATCAAAATATATGTTGAAAAATATGTTAAGTGCTACTCCCTGTCCTGTCAATCTGTCTTTTCACTGAAGAACTGCAGCATAGTAGAATCATGCTCATCTGTAGACACAACTTGGCTAAGAGCAGCTCCTTCTTCCAATAAAGTAGGCTATCCTCTATTCTTGTAAACAAAACAGAGCCAGTGAATGGTACACTGGCCCAGAATTCTAGCAACTTGGGCTACATTCACACTGACTAGAATTTGATCAACATTCACCTCTGGCTTCTACGAGGAGTTCAGTTTTCAGTTCAGAGGCCATGCAGCCACACCTCAGAGAGGTGTTTTTGTAGGATAAGACAAAATGTTTCTCTTCCTGCCTCTCTGAGGTAGGAGCAGCTGAGTGTACAAAGCTTGCTGAACAGTGCTGAAGGAGATTGAAGGGCCAAAGGAAGTAAACCCAAAGCAGCATTCTTCACACAGTGTATTGAAAATGTCCTCTGGCACATGTTTTTCCCTGAACTGTTCCTAGGCATTGTCCCAGAGCGTGCTAGGTGTCACAAACCAAAATTATGTCAGGAGTTAAGCAGTGGGAAGGATAAATGATATCTTACTCAATATCATGTCTTAACTCAGATTGGTTTTGTGCCAGAGACAAAGCCACAGGGTCTCAAAAAGACTTTTTGCACCTCAGCACAAAAATGTGCATTTCTCTTGCCATCTGAGATACAGTTTTCCCAGACCGCTACAGCTGCACGGCTAACGAACCGCTGGCAAGCAACTGTTTTGTTGATAGGGATGAAGTGTTACATTGCTGTTGCCAACTGGCAACTCTCATTTTAGGAACGTACTTGAAATTAATCATGGTTTTCAGATAAAGTAGCTTTCCCACTGTAGCATAACTCAGATATACGTAGTTTGCGCTCAGACAAAAGCCAAGAGGCTGGTTAACCAAGAAGAGTGCTGTGTTGTGGATTTGGGAAACTACATGAACATCCCTGCAAAGCACTGCCAAGTTGCAGCACAGGATTGTCAGAACATCTGGCATTCACATTCTCTGATTTTTGTCATTGGTGAAGATATCATGAAGGTGCTTTTTACTACCTCTATTTTGTGACTTTCTCTCTCTTCTTTCCCAGCTGATAGCAAAAGCCTGCATAAAAATAATACAACTGCAAAGAAATTCAAATATTCTTTCAGCATTTGATGCTCTTTGAGAGGCTGAAGGAAAAATGGCACTTGATTTAGAAACACAAAATTCAAATATTACAGACATTTTTACAGAACTGCGAGTTCACACCAAGATACCATGTCTCCAAGACAAAAGAGAAATATTTGGCATGCTAAAATTCTCTGCTGAAGGAATTTTTCACCAGTTCATGTAAGGGGCCTCTCCCTAGCAATATGGAGCTAGGGTCAAGGAAAATTAAGATGCTGTGCAAGATAATTTCTAGGCCATGTGGTGGTTATAATGAGCAATCGATTGCTAATGCTTGTACTGTTTACGGGTTGTGAAATGCCTTGGGACATGTTTTAATGATATGTTACTGGGTACTAAAACGCCTGTTGTGCTTAATTTTTAGACTCCTGGTGTGAAAGGACTGCCAATCTGCAAGGGTTATAGTACGCTAAATTGATTTTATAGATTGTGTTGGTAAAGGTCAATTCATTTAGCAAATAAAATATCATTTAATTTTATCTTCAAGCTTGCTTATTAGGGGCATAGTGTGCAATTTAATTGGTTCATGTAAATTGTGTGAGCTTTTTGTGTGTGTGCACATTTTAATAAAAACTTTTTGCAGATCAGTGGCTTCCTCTTCCTTGCATTTAAAGCACTGAGAACATGTGCTTGAACATGGTAACTTAGGAAAATCTTGATGACAAGTAAATGTACTTCAATCACTAAACAAGGTTCAACTTGAAATTCAAAAATGAATGTGAAGGCCTCTTTGGTAAGAGAGAAGGATTTCCTGGTAGATCAGTA